>BMAO01016944.1:0-31892 GCA_019973975.1 Trichonephila clavata | reverse complement strand
TATTGCATGAAGTACAACAGAATTAAATTGTTTTGGAATGCAATGTTATGTTAAAAAATTAATTAGTTATTCTCAGTCATGTCATTTTAGTATTGTTATTATTAATACTCAAATATTTTAAATAAATTATTTTGAATAAAAGTTTTAATTGATAACATATATATAACATTTAAATAAACATAGGAATATATTTCTAATGTCGCAACCCTGTGTTAGTAAATTTCAATAATTTTCTTTATTTAATGAATTGATAGCAAAACATGATAGATTATATATGTACGTATGTGTATAAGTATGTATATTTTCAAGTTCAATAATGATATTTTGAAAAAAAACCGGAAATCTAATTTGATAGCCAAAATTCAGATTAAAAAAACACATGAATCACTAAAATTTACTTTGTATTGTTTTACAACACTTGAAAGGACTTTCAAAATAAAATTTTAAAAAAAAAATTCATTCACAATCGTTTAAATGCACTTTGAGAAATTCAAATATTATTATATTATACTAACTTAATATTTTGAGGAAACTATGGAGATTAAAATAGATTTGAATTTGTTAAAATTGAATAATGTTTTCTTTCACAGTTAATGGACGAGGAGGGGGGGGGGTGAGTCGGAAAATAAGTTTTCCCTGTCGAATGTGGTCAGAGATGTGCATGGAAGTCATAACATAGATAGATACATTAAAGATAAGACAAAACTTTATTTTTTCACGTAAGTACCTAGTATATTGAGACATTTGTCATACCGCTTGATAAGCTTCAAAAAACCTTCGAGGGAAAAACTCAGAGCTTTGCATACTGAAGAAAGGTTTAAGGGCTTGTTTGACTTCAGCATTGCTTCCAAAGCGCCTTCAGGTGAGATTCTTCTTCAAAGCCAGAAACAGTTGAAAATCAATTGTGCGAGACCAGAACAGTATGGCGGATGGCGTAGGTGCTTCCAACCAAGAGTTGCAATACGGTTTTTCGTTGCACTCGCCTAGAATGGTTTCGCATTGTTATCTACAGAACGCCAGATCTGAGGAGCCCAGACCTTCAAGAGCATTAAGCCTGCCAGTTAATTTTTAAAATAGATCTTTGGATACCACTCCCTCGGTTGTGTCACCCTGCGCGTGTAGTTGAGTTACATTTTTTAATACGTGAATACGCTTTAAAATCTTCCTTATTCTATGGCGTATTACTGTAGTTATGTTGAAGAAATATAATATTTAAATAATTTAATAGATATAGTACAACAGTATTTTCGGATGAAGAAATTCTCTTCGCGGTTATGATGAAGAAAAAGCAAATGAAGAGTATAACAGCAAGCATGATTCATCCACTGAAATTGATCCAGATTTAGAAAAGAGAGACACTGTTGAATATAAATGTTTTATACGTAGGGACACAAGAAAATTTGAGATGAATGTACTTTTAAAAGGGGATAACTGGTACACATCTTATCCACTTTCAGATGAACTTTTTGGGGGGGGGGATTATTGCTGGAACAAAATAAGAGAAAATGAAAAATAAATTCCAAAGTTTTTGCATTTAATGAATGAAGAAGTTTACTCCTATATGTTTTGTTTGAAAAAGATGCAGATTTAAAAGAAAATTAAGATGCAGTGAAACACGCATTCACTCACGACGCGGTTAAAGGAGTGTATAAACAACGCACTGAAAGCCCTTATAAAAAGAACAGAAAAACTAAATTTACGTGTGAAAAATGTAATAAACATGTTGACTTCCTACTTTTCTTATTTTTTAACCTTTGTATACAAATTTTATGGTAAAAACACTATGTAAACACCCTTGGGTATAACACACCCTGCACGAAAACTTTAGGTCATTTTTTTCACGCGAGTGATTCCGGGTTAATCTGCGTCGCATGCCAGCTTTGAAACTGAATCCGTCACTACTGAAACATTTGTATAAATTTCGCGATTTATTATTATTATTATTATATTTATATGAGAAGCAGTAATTAATCCTACATTCTGCATAATTTTTACAGTCAGAATCCCCTTCTGGTTCTGAAATCATTCTGTATTTTTAGTAATTTTCCTTTCTTTGGAGTGATTAGCTAAGCTTCTATGATGATTTTGGAAGAATTAGCTATTTTTGCATACAGATTTTATGATGGATTCATTCCATGAACAATGGATGTATTGCCTCTTATTCGGAAGATACTGGTTTTGATTCATTCAGAGACTAGTGAGGCAGAAGATAAGGATTTGAGCTACAAGATATCGACATAATTAAATCCAGCGTGCTTTTTACGTAATTTTGATAATTATATGTATGCAGATATTTATAAAAAAAACGTTAAAGCTCTTGCGGTAATACATAAGGTATCAGATTGCATGTGTGAGTTTTTCTTTAAATCTCTGGTCCATTTTCGGAAATCAGTGGGCAGAACATCACATACATTGAAAACCGCTTAACACAAAACTGAAGGCGCTGTAATATACTGTAATATATTGTATATATTTCCGCAATAAAGAATTTCGTGTTAAAGGATTTTTGGAAAAAAACATAATTAAGTTTCTTAGAGTTTATGTTATGAATACAGATATGTATATATGTGCATATATTTAATAAAATCCAATAAAACAAAAACATTACAACAAATTTTCAAAATTTTTGAAAAGAAAAAAAACATTTATTGAGTTTTTGGAAACTAATCTAATATTTTTCCATTGTTTTTTTGGCATCAAATTGTCAAAAAATTGTTCAATATTCTAGCTTTTGTTGTTCATACCATCATTGGAATGTGTGTCTAAATAACAACGCTTATTTTTCATGACATTTCTTATTTCGAATGATGGGGGAAGAGGAGCAGCATTATTATAATCATTTCAACTGTCGGAATCTACATCAATGATATATTTTAATCTTTGAAAAAATTCCAAAATGTCTTTGTCGGCCATCGATGGGGCTGTATAAATATTATCATCATCTACTGCAATGAATTCTTCCGATAATACAAATAATTCCCGGCTGGAGTTTTTCCCAATTTGTTCGTTCCCACAAGGGAAATATTTTCATTTTAAGTGATTTTTGTTTTGCATTAAGAGAAAAAATACACATGTGTTAAAAAAATTAATACTGTACTTGACGACAATAAGTGAAACAAAAACTGTTTACTGATAAAAAATTACTTTACATTTTTGAACTCATGATTGAACGTACAGGGGATACTCTTCCTGATCGACCTACTTGTAGTGTGTGTGCAGGGGTACAAAGGCGACTTGGAAACACATAGAAATGCAGGGTTGTAAATGCCGTAGTTCCAAGCTGTGGCATAAAGCCCAAGTATGGGCTTAACATTTAAAGAGGCTTAAGAGCTCAACAGCATTTCTCAGTTAATGTTTGGGCCAGCATTCTTGAGAGACTACCCTAATAGACCGTACCTTCTTCCCAGTCCTGTGGACGGTAGGGCATATCTCATCTTCTTGCAACAAGTCCTCATCCACAAACTTCTTGGCATGGAGGACATAGGACATGTCCCTCCACCGTTGTGTAGCTCCATGTGGCACCAGTATGCCCAGGGACATTTTAAGGCATGAGCCTAATGGGGCTTTGTCCAGGGCCTCGCTCTTGGTGGGGGCCTCATTTCGTCCTCGAATTTGTGTTAATAAGATCATGATTCCGATAATTTTAATGTAGTCGAATATTATTCCAATACATATTCGGCGAAAAATTGGAAATTGAAACTGCATGTCAGCTGGCAAAAGTGATAAGACTATTTTATAATGTGATGACCGCCGACCATGCAGGGCCTAGGCCTAGTACAATAAAAAATCATTTAACTCATTTAGTTGAAATGCGGACATCGGTCGAGACGGTTTTTGTCGAGATTTTTGAGATTGTGAGTCTTGCACAATTATTTGTTTCAAATTTTCGTCTGAGCGAGTATTTGAAAATGCATTATATGTACTGTCCTCTTTTTTAAAAATCTCAGGTAGGGCCAGAATGAATTCATTATTTCACCATAATATCTACATAAAAATCGCCAAAACCAAAGAAAAATCACTAAATTCGAAGGTCCCCCCCCCTATACTACACGAGGTGAATCCGAGTTTTCTCTGTTCACTTCTGTCTTGTAGTGAATCGTTCTGTATATTGATTTTCAGCTACAAAAAAATACTTTTTTTTTTGCTAGAAATTAGAAATTAATTTTGCCACTAAATGGTTATAGGAATCATGAAGTTAAGCACAGAAACATGTCTAAAATAGTTAAATTATTGTTAATATCACTTACTAACATAAATGGGTAACATTAATGAAAAGTCATTTTAATTGTATCCTTAGTACATTTATTATATCGGATAATATCTCAAATGTTCAAATTGGCGACAACACGAAAAAGCATTCACCATCTCATTGTCTTTCTAACCGATAAGTACCGTAGAAGATATTTTGAAAGATCCTGGTGTAATGATATAGGTCAAGGGATGCAGGGAAGAACAAAAAAAAAAGTATTTGATCGATTTTGAATCAATCATTTTTCTCTTCTTTTATTACTTTTTATCCTTTCCTCCAAACTTTCTTTGTTGAAAACGACAAGTGGCTCCATACAACTCATTGACTCTTTTCCTCGATACGATTCAATGATTTTATTCATTAATCGAACATTTTCTCTTCAATTTTTTTTATATTTAGCCATTGTTGCCGTTTCAAAAACTGGAAAAGGGTACTCAGCGCCATCTATCGAATGAAGGAGTACTTCTTAAAGTATTTCATCGCGCTTCAGTGGATTGTATAAGTGCGTTTAAAAGTTTTTATTTATTTTCTAGTTTTTCCTACCTTTTCCTCTGCGTTTCATGTTTTCTGGAAGAAACTTGTTGGCTTGTGTAATGTGTATTCTTTTCCGCTTCAGGTACCATGATCGTATTCTTTGTTTTTACAGAACAACATTGAATAAGATCAATATTTACTTTCACACAGAATATATTTGTACTTCACTAAGAAAGATTATTACGACAGTATCGAATACACTGCATAATTTTAAGATATTTGATTTCTTACATGTTCGAGAAATGAGTTTGACATATTAGTATTGGTTACAATGGATCGTATATAAAACACAATTTTTTTATGATATACACTAGCTGAAATGCCCGTTCTTCGCACGGGTAAAGTTTTAAAAAACATAAATTCATCTATTGTAGCAATTATAATATTTTATTAGTGAGGGTAAAACCCTGTATATAAAGTAGTATTACCAAAAATTAAAAATATTTTTTTTAAATGAATGTTCACACTATAAATTGTTTTAAACAAATTGCAATTTTGCCTCAAAGTAAATAATAATTTAATAGAAACATATTTGGATGAAAAGAGAAAAATAACGTACTATAATTTTTTTATTTGTAACAAAAAAGTAGTTGTAAGTTTGTGCATTGATGACTTTGGTACATATCCTGAAATAAATCAAAAGAAAAAAAAATATATTAGATATCATAAAGCATTTAACAGAACACAATGATTCATAACATATTAAGTAGCCTGAAAATCAAAAAGAAAGTAAATAACTATGAACTAAAAATAAAAAAACTATCTGAAGATAAAATAGGTTTGCTTTCAATAAAATTATGATTATTGAACTTAACAGAGAAAAAAAAATAAAGAATATTTTTGCAATTCATTGAAAAACAATTGTTAATATGACATATTAACATAAATGTAATGCATATTCAAATTTATAACCACCTCCTCAAAATTTGTGAAGAGTACAGTTTTGCATTTAACGCTAGACATGAGGTCATATGACATATCACATAAGTTTAAAAATTAAACTAAAAAAAAAAAAAACGTAAAGCGAATTTTGAAAAAAATCACTTTGAAGTGCAAAATATTATACCTGAAGTGCCTATTATTTTACATGGGTATTTTCCATTTCGAAATCTAACGTTTATTTAATGAACCCAACCTAGTGTAAGGGAAAATATTCAACCTGAAACAGATAAACCAATCTAATATCAACATCAAAACCGAAGAAATAATCTGAGCTTTGATTAAACCACTATAAATAACAATACTGAGGAAAAACAGAATACAAATTGTGCTGCCAAAAATAAAATTCATTTTGAAATATAACATGTCTTTATAATTTATTTAAAAAAGAACTGCAAATGTGCTTCAAATGAATAATATTTAAAGGAAATTTGAGGAAGTTGCTTCAAGGTATACCCTATTATCTATAACTTCAGCGAAGAGCTTCTTGATAAACAATGCTGTCTTACCATTAGAAGCAAAGACAAACAAATTTTTTGCACTACCGACTCGTGAACAACCCACATAAAGCTGACCATAGGATTTCTAAGATCCAACCCCACCGTTTGAAGGGATTGTCCTTGCGCTTTGTTAATGCTCATAGCAAAACTTAGTCGAATCGGAAATTACAGTCGTTTGAATTGAAAGGGAACGTCAGATGGTATGATGGGAATTTTAGGGATGAAAACATCTTTAACAGCAGCTTGCTCAGTTAGAATAGACAATCGCTCCACATCTATATATTTGATATGAGATGGAGGGCCCCTATATAGTGGCCTATATACCCAATAACAGAACCGTATCAATATAAACTGCAGTTGGACAAATGCATGACGCCAACCAGGCTCTGAGCTCATTGATAGTTTTTATCCCGAAGTTACCCAGCTTGGTGGTGTAAATGGTTGATGTTAGAAGCATGTGCAGTCCTTAGAGAAATGACCCCTCTCCATGCTGCCTAAAGAAGGGTTATTTATTCGGGTGGAAAAGGTGAGAATGATTCCTGGTAAGCTGACCGAGACCAACCTTGCAGCACCAGTTCCAAAACTTAGTATGAAGACAGGTAGAAAATATTTTGTAGTAACGAAGGAAGGAAATAAGTGTGGTTTAGGTCTCTCAACCTGCCAATTTCGATAGTCAATAAAATCCATAAATATTCATAAAAAATTACAGTCGGGGCCATCGGCCTCATGAACTCTCGGATGGATGTTTATGTTAACAAAAAAAAATATATATATTACTAATGAAATAGGCGATTTTTATAAAATGAGCCCATTTTTTTATGAAGTATTTTAACATCAGCACTTATTCTTTGATTGTCGGGTATACTAGTCATCGTTCGATTTCCGTACCACACATAGTTGCGTGCTCTCAAACAGAGGCGTAACCGTCAACTAGTTATTTGTTTATCTAATGCTATAAAGAATAATTCTTGCCTCTGCATACTTCCTTCACTAGATAGAGTGCATTTAAATTTAATCACTTCATAGTCGCTAATTATAAGCAACTTTAATTTATTCATGCATAAGAAGATTTGTTAAATCCACGATGAAATATCCCTTAGCATTAGATATATAACACAGATGCCAAAAGAAAGTGGTAAATACTGTTCATATTTTAATTTTGTATTTTTGTTGGCTTGTTGGTTTTTTATTGCAGGTCGTATTAAGAAGTAAAACTAGGGCTGTTTTGTATTTCTGCATTTATACTGTACTGTGTGTATTACTATTGACTTTATGAAAAGGTAACGCGTGCGGGCTGTACATTTAGAACTACAATGAGCTAGTTGAAATTGCAATTTTCAAATACGCTCGCGTCTGCTCTATTATTGCACAGACCTAATTCCAGCTAAATTGTATTTCTCTCAGGGAGAATAAATAAGCCCCAGCTAAATACGTTGCTAAAAGTATGATTGTACGTATAGTGTGCTATGTGATGTCTAAAGAATACGATACACGTATTTACATATTAGGCCGACTACCACAATGAATTAAATTTTTGTAATACCTCAGACACATGGTAGCTGTATAATCACGGCTTTCCAGCTTTTTTTCTTGTACATCGCTGTTGCCAACTTTTGTTTTGCAAAATATTTTCATTCAAAATACTTAAATATCAACACAATAATAAACGAATAGGTAAACAAAATACACTTGTTTTAAATGTGTGCATGTAATATAATATTTTTATTTTAATTTTGAGAATTTTTTGAAGAATTGTAACATTTTAATGTCTGTATCAGATTATTAAATTTGAGTTTGTTCTTAAATTTATAATCAGAATAAGTTTAATTTTCAAATTGTACAAATATAATGTCAACCTTGAACTCAGTAGAGGGCGCATGATTGCATTTATCATGAGACTATCATGAATTTGACACAATTTTTACTTTTGTTTGAAAGGCTTTTTCAAAGGTCTCGGAAAAATTTGTATAATCTAGCACTTCAAGGTGCGGTTGCAGAAAATGTTTTAATCGAAGCACTGATTCTTTTTCCAATTTTATTACATATTGCCATGTAGAAAAGTGGGGAAAGATAGTAATGCAAACGAAATTGAACATAACGTTAACAATCTCATATTGCATGCAAAAGAGTGTGGTACAGTACTGTATCAGCTGTAGTACACACAGGATGGCCATAATTAAACTTCTAGTCAATTAGGGGTACTAGAGAGAAGACCACTGGAAAATTCCAGTGAAATTTGGTATCTATGCGTTTCAGAACATGCGCAAATCAAATATGCAAAGAAAAAACACCATTTTCTCCCGGTAAATGGCGCTGTACCATATTTCAACGCTCACCGGTGGCATATACAAAGTTCAAAACCGATAGACAGAGCATAATGACATTCTAAGAGGCATATCAGCAATATAAACATCCCACTTACTGTTTATCAAAAATCCATATAATTCGCTTCAGTAATCAAATTTTTACAATATCATGTAATCAAAAAATAACGTAAATTAAGATCGTAAATTAAACAATCCATCAAGATGCTTCGGAAAACAATTAAACCATTATTTATTCAATGAAATTATCCCATGATGTGCTCAATATGTGTACCACTGGATGCAACCAAATGCTAAAAATGTAGAACAGCTGAATAATTGCTACCATTCTGATAGAATATCTTCACTAACGATACACGTTCCTTCTTATGTAGAATTGAGATTGACCATTACTCAATATGGTCTTGTTTCTATATTTTTCGATGAGCTTAAAATTTGCATATATGCCCTCGATAAATATTAAAACACAGCATAGCGCCATCTATAGGGTGAAATTAATGATTTTATCTATTGCATATTTGATTTGCGTAGGTTCTGAAACGTGCAGATACAAGATCTCACTGGAATATCCCAGAAGTTTAATTATGACAACCCTGTACTTCCCTTCGTTTAAATCGAGATTCGAAATAGAAAGATCAGTTGTGTGTGTATAAGTAATCCTTCGTACGGCTTCGATTAGAATTTTATGATAATAACGCTGTGATGAGAAGAAACATAAAATCTTAACTTAAAACCAAAATGCGCTAGACAAGAAAAGCAACAGCATATTAATAACATTTTATAGCTTGGACTCAAAGAGAATTACAAACCACTGTTAAAAAAAAAGGAATTAGGGATTTTAAAGGAGAAACACAGGTAATGGGCTTAAACACTGAGATCTACATAAAAGAAATTTCAAGAAAAAAGTGGTAAATTATTTTGTTAAGACTAATTTAAACCGTAGACAATACTTAAATCGATTAAAATTGGATAACGGAAATAGCTACCAAAAACTTTATTACCTTACAAATATATACATTTCAAAAGTCGTGTAACATGAAACTGAAGGACCTGAGATATTTTTTTCGCGTTAAAGGGTTCTGTAAAAATAATTATGAAAATAAATATTTTTACATAGTTCATTTTATTTACATATATATGTATATATGCATGCATTTAATGAAAATGAATTAAATATTTACGAAAACTTAATATAAAATTTGTTTTGGAAAAACAACTCATTAATTAAGGTTTTGGACAACAGCCAGATACTTTCATTTCATTGGCTTTCTTCGCATGAAACTGTCAAGAAATTGTTCTATGTTATTCATTTTGTTATTCATTTCAGCATTCGAATATACGCTTCTAAATAACTACGCATACATCTCATGATATTCATCATTCCGGATGACGTGAGATCATTTCATCGTCTGAATTCTCCATCATAATTTCTGAGTTTTTAATAAATACAAGAATATGCCTTGTCTGCCATAATTGGGACTGTAGACACATTATCATCATTCTATCCAATGAATTATTCCGATTATGCAGTAGGGCGGTTGAATAATACATAAACTTTCTGAAACCTTTCATTAAGTTTTCCTACCCGGGAGTGAAATCTTTTCGTGTTAACCAATTATATTTAAATGTTAAGATAAAAATATATATATTAGGTTTTCGGGACTGTTGCATTATTTTAAGCTAAACGATATTTCCTCTTAAGCGTTTTCCCGCCAAACGTATTTCATTGTATATAATTAGATTGATAAAATTATGTATATACTCAGTTAGTTTTTGTAATATATACATATATATATATATGGGGGTTATGACACGGAGTTCTAGGGGTATTTATTGACGACACCGCTTTTGACTAATACTAACGTTTAATGGGGACACTTGTTACAGGACTTCACACTACTACACAGATATCTGATTAATAACGTTTAGACAAATACTTCTTCTCGTACTCAACAACAGTTTCTCGGACTTGTGTTCACTTCACAATTATCATACCACAGTTCTCAATGGTAACAACGTTCTTATACAGTTCACGATGGCTTAAGGAATTCAGGTGATGGATGTGTCACCTTCTCGTGACTATCCCTCCAGCATTGGGCCACTGGTCCCCACACGGTCAGTTGGATCCCGGTTGCTTTCCTTTTCAACAGCGTTGGCTCTCAGACCTCCTCGTCGAGACCGCTCGCTCGCGAAACTCCCTGGTTAGTTCTCTCGCTCGTGGCTCGCGTCGCCAGCGCCCTCTAGAGTGCGGTCTATGTGGAAAAATTCCTTCATATATATATGAGTGTGTGCGCGTGCGCGCGTGTTTGTGTGTGTGTTATTACATCGTACATTTCATTTAAGAGTACTGGCATAGTAAGAATCATTTTAACAATGTCTTGAAAATAATTTTGAATTTAGAAATTTATCCAAGAATTTATAGTTCAAAAGCTAACAAAACCTTTATTACACTAAACAAACGAATTGTCTGTCACAATTTAAATGTAATAGCTGTAACTATATTGAAAAATGAGGCATTTTGGCGTGACACATGGATCAAAATAGAAAAACGTTACTAATTTATGCAACATTTGTCCTTGATATCAGATAACAAAAGCTGTGCGATTTCTAAGAAATCATCTGCCGCAAAACTTGGAAGATAGTATTTTTCTTGAAATAAAATGTTGTCTTAAAACATTACTAGTTTTAATTTTTTAGAGGTAAAATCTTTAGGTATGTTTTTCTTAAAGAATAAATGCAAATGAAGCATCACGATCAGCTGCATTACGCTAAATCTGATTTATTCGGCATATGGATCTGTGACGCCCGCTTGGTTTTGAATTGAAAACTTTTTAGGAGCATATCTGTTTTTTAATAAATATTTCTTGCACCTTTTCTCGTGAAATGTATTTATTTTATTATTTATATGTTAAAATATTGCTGTCATGTAGTCCATTTCAACGCAATTTTAGTGAGTGAACTAGTGAAGATGAGTTCGAGAAAAAAAATGAATTTAACATGGTTCTTCGTGCGCGTAAAAACTATCTGAATTTCGCGTAAAAGTTATCCCATACCCAAGGGAATTTACATTCCATTTTACCGTAAAATTTAAATGCATAGTTGTAAAAAAGAAGAAACGTAGCAAACGAAATATGTTTTTTAAACTTTTTACACGTTTATTTAGCTTTACTGTTCTTTTTATTAGGGCATTCAATACATTGTTTATACACACCTTTCGGATTCATCGCGAGTGAATGCAAGGTTTTCAATGGATCTTACTTTTTTTTTTGAGATTTCGTAGAAGCATTGCTTGCTGGTTTTTACTTTGTCTACATTCTTCCCTAAATTTAAATCCAAAACACTTCAGAAATCAGCGACTAGTTCGATGTTTAGTAGGTGGTTTCGGAATACTTATTAAAATGATTTGCACAATTATTGTCTGAATGTTCAACAACACAATAAAGATTGTCCTGGTCTGACGCACCGTTTCTCAAACTGTGGTACGCCCTTCTTTATGAGTCATAATAACCCTACCAATGGGGCGCAAGCATAACGAAAAGCAGAAAATAATAAACGTTATTTAACCCGTAAACGCCGAAATTATTTTAAAATTGAAATTTTTGAAAAAAATTTTAAATTACATTTTATATATTATAAATAGAGTAATTATGAAGTTGTATCCATTTTCCGTAATTAGCAGCTGAGATTATAGGTGATCTATAAATAGATCGCTGGGCGCTTAGGGTAATAAAAGACCAAGTAACTTTCCTGTGGTTTTATATTTAAAAAATTACAAATTTAGGGGAAATGTAACTTTTGTAAATTTAAAAACAACTAATGAGATTTAAAAGAGAAAATATTATTTTACCGATCTAAACATACTTAGTTACAATTTTATGCAGCCAATTTGTAAAAGTTAAGTGTGATATAACGGAATACATTGACAAAGGGTTACATTACATTTTGAACGAAATGTAAGAGGTCTACTCTTACATTTTTGAAACTGGCATCTTCTTTGGTTTTTTCTTTTTCCTATAACTGGCATTTTCTTTGGTTTTGTGTTTTTTCCTATAACATGCATCTTCTTTGGTTTTGTGTTTTTCCTATAACACGTGGTCGCGGTAGCCAAGTGGTCTGGGCATCGGATCATGGCTAGCGTGTCATGAGTTCGATCCCAGTACCACTAAAGACCTGCCGTGTAGGGGAGCGATGCACTTTAAATCTGTCGAGAGCTCAAACGTCGTTCTGTGGTGTGGTGTGGTAGTTAGGAGAAGGGGTGCCAGTTCAGGTGTCACCCGCGTCCCTTGACCATGGTTCAAAACTACGAGGACCGTCGCCAAAAGCCCTGGTGTTGCTAAGCAGAGCGACGTTAATGTTCACTCACTCACTCCTTCCTATAACATGGTCTTTTCTATCTAAACGCACAGAGTCTATTACGTTTGATCTTGATGACATCATCTGAGGTCTTCCAAAGCCTTTCTTAGAATTTGTTCCCCGTTTGAGGTACATAACGACGATATATCTTCCGATGTCTTTTATACTTTTTATATTTCTTCCATGGGTACACAGATTTCTACATTACCCGGCAGATCTTTTACCGATGGAGTAGTCATTTCATCATCCTCAAAATACTCTCCGTCAGTTAACTCATTTTCATCAGGCGGTAAAGCAATTATATCAGACTCAATTTCCTTAGAAAACATATATTCTAACGCTTCTTCGGCGGTGGGAAAGACTTTACGCGGAGACATTCTGAAAGAAATGAAATGGGGAAAAGTTGATATTAGTTACCACTAACGCCCAGCGATCTATTTATAGATCAACAAGTTTAAACTTACATTTTAATAATAAAAACAATTATTTTTCTAATATAAATAAGCCAGAATAATTAAAGAGGTATTGAAAATGTAAAACTCATAAAAAAGAATAACTTACTTTTAATTTTTTTCTTCTGTTGGATACAAAATCGAAAGCTCTACTTTGAAGCTTCAAAATGGCGAACATCAAATGCTAGCTGCTGGAAAGAAATGTATCTAGAGGGGAAAACTATTATGATTTCTCGAGCTGTCACTGGTTTAGGACAGTGAAACAGGATTAAACATTGTTTGTCAGATCTCAACCTTCTCCTGCAGCAGAAATAGTTTCTACATAATAGCTCCCAGTATAAACTAAGGCAAAAGCCTAAAACCCACGTGGGTGAATATAACAGCAATAGAATAGAAATTGCAATATTAAATTACCATAGGAATCCGGAAGAAATAGACAAATATAAATATGTATAAACAAAAATATTTGCAAGAGAGGTTAATAATGAATATAACCTTAATTAACAATAATGTAAATGAGCAAAGAAACTCTAATCTTACCCGATGTATACAGATTCCACAAATGTACTGACTCAATGCATTAAAAAAACACAGCAATACTAAGAATAAAGGCGCCATCTATATATATTTTTAGTAACTAAACTTAATATAAGCATATATTAAGAATATTATATACTATAGACTAAATATGTTAAGAAATATAACAATAAAATTATATACTATAAAATAAATAGAAATGAATACTTAAAATAAAAATAATTAAATAGCTATAACTTTGATGACATATATTTATAAATAAAGTTAGCTGGATAGTTATAGTCTAGGCAACTTTGAAAGAATTTTTTATAATTATTAATTCTCAATACTTCTTCAGATACTAAATCATTATTTCTTTTTATATAATTTAGAATGATATTTCTAAAAATTGAAATGTGAAGGGTACTATTCCAATATGGCATTTTTATAACATTAAAATCAAAAGAGTCTCTTTTATCAAAAATATTACTTTTTAGCATATTATTTTCAACTTTTAATTCTAGATCAAGGAAATTTGCTGACTCTATATTGCAATTGGTTTTTAATAGTTTCAGGTAGGTTGGATAATAATCAAATATAGGAGTAAAGTCAACTTTATTACTGAAAAAAATTAGATCATCGATGTATCTAAAAAAGTAACAAGAGTCTGTATCAATTTTTTCATTCTCGTAATAGTGTAAATAGATATTAGCC
Organism: Trichonephila clavata; assembly: GCA_019973975.1. NCBI lineage: Eukaryota > Metazoa > Arthropoda > Arachnida > Araneae > Nephilidae > Trichonephila > Trichonephila clavata. Next base: position 17,311 of record BMAO01016944.1, on the reverse strand, counting down.
AGACTATTACTAGCTGGGCCACCCTGTGGCAGACCTTTAATTTGTTGATAATATGAGTCATTATGAAATATGTAATTTTCTTTCAAAACTAATTGTATAATAATATTATATTTATCATAGTTTATCAATTTATTTAATGAATATTTAATATAAACATTTCTAAGTACTTTAATCATATCCTCTATATCAATAGAGTTGAATAAGTCTTCAAAATCAAAGCTATGCAAAGATTTAACACTCTTACCTTGCATATTCTCAACGATATCTTTACTATTCTTTACAATAATGGAGTTTGAGATATTGATATAGAGGATAACTTCGTGCTAACCCTGTATATATATATATATATATATATACAGGGTTAGCACGAAATTAAGTTTTCGTGACTCAGAGGGCCCTAAAGGCCGTTCTGCTACTTCAAAGAAAAAAATATTCGGGCAGCAGACATTTCAAATGATGCGCTCAAGGATTCTGAAATAAAAAAAATCATATAAAAAAGCCTCTAGATGGCGCACAGAGTTATCGTGTGAAGAAATTACAAACTGATATAAAGAAACAGTGATGGTCTTAATCAGCTTTCTTACGCAAAAAGAATTCAATAAGGCAAATACACAATTACAATGTTGCACTTGCGATTTATTAAAAATAATGCACTTATCTGAATGGCATATATGTCGCTAGAGATGTCACAGAATGGCTACTGCATAATAGTAATGTTCCTGGAAAATTTGTGACTCGAAATGTTTGGCGATAAAGCAGCGATCTAACAAGCTTCGGGAAACATAATGCCACAATATCAGTTTTTTAATGATATAAATTGCTATGATGTATGATAACTAGAAAAATGTTAAAAAGTCTTAAAATTAAATCCTGCTGAACAGTAGCCCTGCAATAACTTAGTTAAAATATTTGTTTTAAATATTTTATACCGCGGTGTCGAAACGACACCGGTGAACGTTCAGGTGTTAAGTAAAACGTCACAGTTTACATATTATTTTACTACAATATACATTTAAACAATATGATTGGTAAAACAATAATTTTGCCTATTTTATATGTAGTTTTCTTTCTGTGGCACCAAAATAATTAAACAATTATTTCAAAAGTAAAGCGTGAAATGCATCCTCCTGGGAAAAAAACTGGAAAAGGTTTTTAAGCTGTAATATCTACGGTCTTTACTTATAAATACAGCGTTTGACAGAAACGCTTTGTTCACTAGACAAAAAAATTAAGACTGTGGTGAATGAGGACAATTAAAAAAATCTGCATTGCAAATTTATAAGTTTCTTTTTTTTTAAAAAAAAAGTGGTAAATCGTATTACTAACAATAAAAAAAACTTCTATAATTTCACTCTACAGGGTTAGCGAAATTAAACTTTCGCAATTCAGAGAGCCCTGGAAGCCATTCTTCTAATCCGAAGGGGAAAATATTTGTGTAACAGACATTTTAGATGAAGTGTTCGAGGTTTCTGAAATAACAAATAGTTTAAAAATAGCTAGTAGATAGCGCTATGAGTTATCGTGTGAAGAAAGGGCAAATTGAGATCAAGAAGCAGTGAAGGTCTTAAAGGCAAAGCAAGCAAAAATAATGCAACACAATTGCACACACACAATTATTAAAAATAATGTACTTTTTTTTCAATGACATGCCGTACTGACCATGCAAATAAGTGCTTTAAAACATGTTGAATATATGACCATCACGTCCACAAAACCGCACCCCATTTTCCAAATCAAGCATTCTATCGCTGAACGGAGTGAGTCAAAATGGGCGTTGTTAATATGGTGGCGAATGCCGTTCTTCAAATCCAACTCAGTTGTCAAAAGCTCCCGGTAAATGTTATCTTTCAAAAAAACCCATAACATGAAGTTGCAAGGCGTGCGATAGGCTGATCGGGGAGACTAAGCCGTTATGAAATATTGGCTGATCACAGGTGCGTCTGTAAATGCCAGCCTTAAAAATTGTTGGACTGAGATCTTGATGCAAGGTGATGCTCCGTCGTGTATGAATATGGTTTCTTATAGGCAGCTTTATGGCTGTTGAGTAGGAAATACGTAGGTCTATAACATCTTACGATACCTTTCCCCGTTAACAGAACAGATGGCATTTCCTTGAGGGGTAACTCGTTCAAAATAATAGGGTACTCGAATAAATGAAGCAGTGAACTCGCAGCGGCTTTCTGTCACCCAGATATGGCAATTATGGTTATTCACTTAATATAAGATGGAAATGAGTCTCGTTCATCTATAGTGTGTTCCATGGTCATGAATTATTGACCGATAAAGTCTAGAGTGCAGGTTTTGTGAGTGTCTGGGTCATGAGGTTTCATTTTCTGAATCGCTTAAGTTTTAAACGGGTAGACAATCGAAATTGTATGCATGATATGCTGGACAGTGGCGTAGAGCATAGCAAGGATACATGGAATTGTCGGTACGCTGACAGTTCCGTGAAGCGATCCACTGCTTGCTTCCACGACCCTTTTAGCAATACCCTCTTCGAAGGCGGTGTTGACTCTTTTCCCCCCTCTTCCAGGGAGCACGCTGAGCAGTCCTGTTTTCTTGAATATTATCATCATGTCTTTAAGAGCATGTTTTGATATAGATCCACGTCTCTCTCGTTGTTTCTCGATACGATGGAGCCTTCTGAAAACTGAAGCTGCATTGTGCCTATTGCAGTAGTATAACTTCACAAGAAGTGCTCCTTCAGGCAACGTCGGCATTCTGCAATGCTTATCTGATTTTGGCAAGAACAGCATCCTCCTTTTATTGTGATTGATTTTTTCATATTTTGCTGGAATGTACTGACCCACAGAGCCACCTATTGTTAACTTTATATATATATATATATACACATATATAACTATTTTTTTTTATTTCAGACGCCTCGAGCGCATTACCTTAAGAGTCTGTTGTCCCAATATTTATTTCTTCAGCCCAGTAGAACGCCAACCATGGCCCTCTGAATTGAGAAAGTTTAAATTCGCCAACCCTATACATATACATATATTTAGTATTTTATATATAAGAGCTGTCCAAAGTCTACCACGTTTATAATACTGTAGCACCCATATTTTTAGATTTAAATCCTATTATTTTAATACTTTCTGATCCTTTCTAAAATATCTTGTCTGGTTTATCTTACAACTTCAGTTTTCAGTTTGGATGATTATTGAGTATTCATCTCTATTTAGTAGAGACATTTGACTATATATATATATATATATATATATATATATATATATATATGGAAATCTAACCGAAATCTTCCGAAATGTTAGATTCTTCAGATAGCGGGGTTTTTATTTAGCGGGATGTCTAGGGGTTTTTACGATGTACGGATTAACTTTGAAAAATTGAATAGAGAACATAATTTAAAGAAACTAAATAATTTATTATGAGTTATAGGATAATATTTACAGGGGGAATATTTGCAAAATATAAATTGGAACACACACACATGCAGGTATTTAAAAATATAGGAAGGATAGATGGTTCCTTCTGGGAGGACATTATAGATCAAATAAAACTCATTACGCAATGTGATGGTGACTTACCGCCTAAGGTCTGTGAAACAAGCACGGACGCACTAAGACGCTGCTTTGTTGTCAAGTGTTAGTGGGCCTCTGACGAAATTAAATCGCATCAGCATTTTAAGAAGCACGCTAGATAGCGTTGCTGTAGAATGTTGTTTTTGACTAAAATTGCCGTCCTCTGCAAATGGATATGATCTAACCTTTTACAAAAAGAAAAAGTTCCATGGGATATCCTACATATATTACAATAATATACAATATATAAATAGTTATATTCCTAAGAACACTATAGTCATGATAGAATAAAGTCTTAACCACAGTAGTACTGGAATAAACTGAAGGCCTTAGGAACCAGGATTGCAGGTTTAAACAATGTTTTTCTGCCAGCCAATCTTCACCTGAATTTGCAATACTCTGTTCCATAGGGAAAGTAGGAAATTTCTAGAGAGGTTTAACTCTTATTATAAATAAAACCATAATCTATTTTTGTAAATGGATAATATTATAGCTTAAAATAATTACAAGAATATTTTAAAATCAAAGCTAAAACAAATAGATAACGACTCACCACGTGTGTACAGCAAAAACCATTTTCCCGGTCCATAGAATGGTCAATAACAGTGACGCATATAAAATTACTATGTTTTAAAAAAATAACATTAAGACTATATATCTGCACATTTAAAAACTCTAAATTTTATTTTAAATTTATAGAAAATAATTTATATATGTATGTATATATATATACAGATAATGAAGATTTAAGATAAATTAATTATCTTTCTATTTTTTCGTCAACCTTTTGATCCCCAAACGTTATATTATGGAGAGAGAATTCTATCACTAAATAATGATAATAGGGTCATTTATTCCGGATGATTGACGATAAGCTTTTACTTTCACTATAATGATAGCACACGGTAAAATTTCTGTTGCTTAACACCGACTCGGAAACCTAATACCAAGCATTATACTTACCCAATTATTTCTTCAGATTTTTATTTTTATTTTGGTCTTGATGAAATAGGCCTTTATCGAAGGTATTTATTTAAAGATAAAACGTATAAGTCCTTCTATGACAAGATATTCATCTTAGTACTACGCTCAGTAGTAAATTATTATAACCTATAACATAATAATTAATACTTATCGAACTAAATTACACTAGAAGGAGAAAAATCCTTATTCTTCGGTATAGAACAATAGGAAATGATTTAAAAAAATTAACTTCTGTCAGCTGTCTTTTCCAAAACAATTATCACACCAGTAAAGTGCTTACAGGGATTGATATCTTAGATCATATGTAACTGCATTTTTTCTATCCAAGGCTTAACATGAGTAATAAGTACTTCGAAATTGTTGAATGGCTTAAATACGATCACCGAGATAAATTTGATCTGAAATATAACTCACCGTCTCTGTTCTGAAAAGAAAAATAAAACATGAGGAAACTTAAATTCAAATTATTTTCCTTTCTTTTCATTCGCTAAAGTTTTCTAATCACTTATGTCCTATCTCATGCAATTAGTAATATAATTTTATCTTTGTATATCGATTTTTAAAAATTTTACTTAATTATTACTTCTAGTTAACTCTTTTACTTGCTAATTATAACGGATTGTGATTAAACGGAGAATGGTTAAAAGATGTTCTATGGTATGGAGATTATCACAAAAATAATTTTAAAATTTAGTATTGCTCAAAACGTGTAGTAGTAAACAGTACAATGCAATTTGAAACGTTTAAGAACTCCAGCTCTCCCATCGAAATGTTGAACCAGTTCGATTCAAGCTTTTTATCTTCTTTATCGTTCACTGCAATTTCAGCAGTACATTTTCTTAAAAACTTTGTTTTTAAAAACTTAAAACCTGATTTTTTTTTATTTTTTTACTGAAACTATTTAGTTTGCAGTTCTTTTATTGCAATATATGTTTAAAAAGTACTAAAATAACTCAATAAAAAAATTACAATTTTAAACGCTCTTTAAGCAACGCGGAGATGGAAATATCTATGACTGAACTGCAGTGCTTCTTAAACTTTCGGTATTTGTAATCCAATAATGAATCATAAGTTTAAACCGTCACGCCCCCCCCCCATCCTTACAATAAAAAAGTATTGTATGTAATAATACTATACATTGACGCTAAAACTACAATACATCTTTAACCTATTAAGTGTCAATGGCGTATATAAGCGTCTGCCTCACCCAAAGAGTTGATTGCACTGCACATATAAATACGTCTTTCCGAAGTACGGTCTTTTCTGTGCATTGGGATACATAAAATTATTACGAAAGCTTTCGTTTACTATAAAAGGACCTTGGCAGTGCTTAGAAGGATTTATTGATTTCAGAGTGTCTGATTACTTATTCCTTCACCCCCACCCCAATACATGATACATGCGACTAAATGGGTAAAGGTGGCACAGTAGAGTGAATCACGTAACTTTTAACGTTAAGGGATTAATTACAAACCATAGAAATTATCAAGTTAATTGTGAATTTGTGTGTATAATTTTTTTATAACAAGCTTATGGGTGCATTGGTAATTATTAAACTTATTTTTAAAGCATTGTTAAATTTGCTATAGAATACATCCTGAAGTAGTCATATATTTAAAAGATTATTATATGAATGTACATGTGTATTTTAATTTTTATTATCTCAGAATGTATTTTTTTTTTTAGTTTCAGTAAATTAATATTTTTTTTTAAAAAAAATAATCTTAATTGGAACGCTTAATTTTTTAATTGGTTTTGGATGCGCCCCACAGAGCTCGTATCGTTTTCGATAGATTATTAACTAAATATTATATGAAGTCAAAAGAAGAACACACAATTTGAATAAAAAGTTCGATATAACAAATTTAATGTAAAATAATTTTTTATGAAGATTAGGGAGGGTACTATTTGTCCACCTAGCGGTAGACTATTCCCCATTGTTCAAATGATACAACTGATCATACCCATTGCTCAAATTGCATAACTTTTATTTGGATTTATTATGTAGTTCTATTTTTCAACTCCTAGTACTGGTTCATTATCGCCTTATATATATATATATATATATATATATATATATATATATATATACAAGGGGTGATCAAATGAAAAGGTACGAAACGACACGGTGGGTACAAATATAGACTTTATTCAAAATATACACCATAGGCCTGAGCACAACGATCTCACTGATGAACAAGCAGCAGGATTCCTTGTTCCCAGAATTCCTGTGGCTGTGACGAGACCCAGTCCTTCACAGTGTCCTTGAGTACGTCGTCCGAGTTGAAGCGCTTTCCTTTCAGGTGTTTCTTCAGTGGACCAAATACATGGAAATCGCAGGGTGACATGTCCGGACTGTAGGACGGATGGTCCAACGCCTCCCATTGGAACTTGACCAGTTCCATTTGTGTGACTCTGGAGACGTGTGGACGTGCGTTATCATGGAGCAGAAACACACCCTCCGTGAGCAGCCCCGGTCTTTTATTCTTGGTGGACCTGCGTAGGCGTCGGAGTGTCTCACAGTACACATCGGAGTTAATGCTTTTTCTGTGCTCGAGTAATTCTGTGCTCGCATCATTTGGACGCCGCTTTTTATAAGAGCCTTTGCTCTCTCCTGCGCATGCGGGCACCCGCGCATGATCCGATCCCAGTCAGAGTCTCCAATGGCATCCCGAGATGTCTCGCTACATTCTCCCTTGGCGGAATATGCAAATATTTAACTGTTTCATTTTTATGTCGTTTCGTACCTTTTCATTTGATCACCCCTTGTATATATATATATATATATATATATATATATCTTTTTTAAATTTCCAATCTTTAATAAAATACTTTGCATTCAAGTTTAAATACATTTTGTAATACTTGTAGTTGATGGTACTTGATGTTAATACAGTTTTTTCAAATAATAATTTGTTAATTAAACTGAAAATTATTAAGTATTAACAAGCAAAAAAATAGTCCAACAGGATATATAGGATCGAACATCGTTCCCTGTATTGCAATTTACTTCTAATGAAAATGTCGTGGGTTCGTGTACCACCTGGGATGGCCTAATTTCTGTGAATGTGCTTTCTTTTATACTATACTAATTTATTAAAATAATTCAATTTTTTAATGAATAAATAGCAACAAAAATATAGTTTAACACAATGTATAGAAATGAAAAGGGAAAATTGAAAATAAAATCGCTTTCTATTTTGTAATTTAACAGTGGTGTAGACAGGGGAGAAGGATCCTCGGGTCCGGATCCCCCAAAGCCTTAATTTTTTTTCTGTAGATTATAATCCTATGCATATAGTACGTGCAATTCAATTAAGTAATTGCTATTATTAATTGATTTTATTAATTAATGATAATTATTTGTTCAATAATTAATTTTTACTGTTTTTCTTCCCGAAAATCGACAAAATCAAAAGAATACTTTGAATGGCGTAATAAAGCATGATACGAGAATGGTGGACTTGCGAGCACATCCCCCCCCCCTTGAAAAAATTCCTGTGTACGCCACTGTCACTGAATATTGATATTACGTTATATGTATATATATATATATATATATATATATATATATACATATTTTGCAACTATTTATTAAAAATGTAACTAAAATAAAATGTTCCTTTGTTGACCGAAGTAGGAATTGGCTTAAGAATAAATATATATGTGACTTATTTTCAATATATTGTAAGCAGGAAAAACATCTGCCACCAAACTCTAATTTGTGTTTCAATTAAGTGCCTTTTTCAAAAACAATGTTCCTAATCACCTTTTCCTTCAAATTGCTCTGAATTTTTATTCCGTCTTACTGCTTCTGCACCTTAACAGAGTCACAAACATTTGTTCAACCAATTTCCTTCAATATTACATATAAACCAACTTTTTCGAATCTGTACCCCTGTGATTTATTAATAGTCAGAGAAAATGCCGATCTTGCGTATGTTTCTGTAAAATGGCATAGTGGCATAATGGCAAAATGGCATCAAAAACTACTTTTTCGACAATTGAAAAATTTAATTTTTACTTAGTAAGATAAAAAAAACAACATGAAATAGCATTTTAAATTTCCTCCTGTAACGATTCGAAATTTTCATACAGACTTTTGCCTATTAATCAATACCGAATTTTCTTCATTGAAATTCACATATAGCACATAATCAAATTGAATCTATATTAAATATAATTTACTATGTTGCATACGATTTAAAATTTTAGAAGATAGAAATCCTTTCAAATAATTCAGGTTAATCATTTCCAGACTACGTAAGCACCAAACGTTTTCAATAGACCTTCGAACAATTCGTCTTTCAGGCATTCCACTAAATGAGTCTTCGGTACATCTGTTCTAGAGGCTAACTACTTGTTATTACCAACCCATTGGATCCTACTAATGGCTCAAATGTTTGAGCCCAGGGCAACTCGATTGAAGGAAATAGAGGTGCATTGATGTATTGATGGAATAGTTACTTAGGGAAGTGTTATGTAAATACACTCTGTGTGAAGATTAGCGTCGAAATGTGCTTTTGTGGCGCATTCATTTTGGTTTTACGGTTTAAATATGACTGAATAGATTATTGTGTTAATTATTGAAGCATATTCAAGTAACCATTTAATTTAAATATTTGATTAAATTGTACAGATTTAACTATTTTTGCTAAGGAATTAATTATTCCGCAAATGGCACCACGGAATGCAATTTATGAATAATTTTAGCAGTTGCTACTTTTTACTTTTAAAATTCTGGATCCCAACGAATTCATTGATTCCAATTTCATATACTTATTTGTCGTTTATAGAAAGTACAGTAGGAATTTAATTAAGATCTCGCAAAATATACTTAATCATTTCATAAATTATGTCGGAATTATATCTGACTTTCAAGAGTAATTTCAAATTTTAATACTGTCACAGAACAATTTTTTTTTTGAAATTTATGTGGTACTAGCTGAAATGTCCGTTCTTTCCCGGTGATAGGCTTTTAAGAAACTTAAATTCAGATATTATAGCAAGTATTATGTTCTTTAAGAAAGAAACAATCGGTGCAAGACAGTGTATCCAAAAATTGAAAATAAATTTTTAATGATTGTTCATTATATCAATAATTTTAAACCAACTGCAATTTAGCCTCATAGTATATGTTTGAATCTAAGAGAGAAAATAAACATGCTGAAATGAGAAATAGAAATCAATGAATGAAAATATGAGTGCAATTATAAAAAAGGAAAGTAGTAGCAGTAGTAATTCTCTGCTCTGAGAGTTATTAAACAAATAACCTCATGGAAAAGCTGTGTGACATTGTTTACTCGTGCCACTTTCTAAACTGCATTTTAAATCTTTTAAGCGTAATATTTTGTCAATCTTTGTGAGTCGATCTATCTTGGAAAAGAAGCCAAACATTCATTATATTTTCCAACAATAGAACATTTTTTTTCTGTATCACAAGCTATTGAATTAATTGTTGTAACATCAAATGTAGCTTAGTTATCTCAGTATTTTTAATGACGCGGATTTGGGGGACGAATAATTGAAATGCTGAAATAAAATCTAGGTTGATTATTGTTTCTTTTTTACTATTAACTTTAGTTATGATCTTGTAAAACTTGATACTTGAGATTCTTCTGACATATAAATATTCCAAATCAGTGAGATATTAACAAAATAATTCGATATGTTCAAACAATCAAATATATCTCAGAAAAAAATTTCGGGTAGATTAACTAAAAAAAATTTCGTAGTTTCTTGCTAGGATAATCGAGCTCATTCCTAAAATATATGGGCATTTTAGAGTCTCTGGAATAAAACAGGGACTGCGAAACAAGTCAAATCGTTGAACAATATCGAACTACAAAAGCTAAAATTAAATTTACAAAAATAAAAAAAAAATAACTTTTTATTATTTGCACTAGGTTTTTAAACATTGGAAAAATTGTTCAAGAGGATATCCTTTTTATTCTGCTAGATTTTCATTTTGAGTAATTTATTATATTGATATGTCATGTATGTTTGAAGAATGAAGACAGTAAGACGAGGATTATTTCACAAGGTATTTTTAAATCTAAAATCAAAACTTTACTAAAATAAAACAAAACAAACTTTTAATTTCTTAAAAAATTAGAATCTGTGAATTAGAATATATATATATATATATATATATATATATATATATATATATATATAATACATATATTACCGAAACTTAAGCGTGCCGTTTTCTTCAAGTAAAACAAAAATTGAATACGACTAAGCTGATAATTTCTACAATTGCTCTCGAAACATTCTATAAGAGAAATTATATTCTGAATATTATAATTTTATGATAGAGAACAATTTTTTTTACAACGTTATCTTACCGAATCGTTTTTGATACATCTTAATCAAAAGGAGAATATCTGATATGGGAGTGGGGGTGTAAAACATTCGCTAAAATACACAGTTTGCATTTTAAAAAAATTGTGCGAGACTGGAGGCTGGAGTAGGATCAAAGGGAAAATTGGACTTTACAGGATGAAAATGCAGTAATAAGTAAATTTAAAAAAAATGGAAGATGCAAATTTAAATTTGTCTACTTCCATCAAAATCAGAAAATAGCTGCAGCAGTTGCAAAAAATAAATAAACTGTTAGAAAAGAATTTTTTTTTTAGAAAAAACCCACGGATTAATTTTATAGAAATATTTGTAAAAGATGTGTGTGTGTGTAAATTGCTTTCTTACCTGCATTTTAAATAGTCACAGCAAAACACAAGAAAAGAATTCTCAGTAATATTCTAGTGAAGCTTAAAGAAAATCATATGCTGTCGTAGAAATATTTACTGCAAACAGAGTCAAGTGTTAAGATAAGTCGAATTTCTGTTATTTAAAAACAAGAATCCGAAACGATTTTATTCCATAAGCATGCAGTGTAAAATAAATAAAATCAATCTCGAACACAAAATAAAATTGACATTGCAAAAAATATTAAACTACAAGAAAAAAATTAAATTTCGATTTTTTTTTGTTTCGAATTTTTTAATTCCATTTAAAAGTAAGAAATAATTATTTATGTTTGTAAAACGAATCGATGATGTTTTTATTCGTCATTGATCGCCAAAATATGACAGAGATTTAAAAATTCAAAAAATCGTCTGCTTTTTCTTTTAAGTAGACATTTATGGATTCTGTCTTTTTTGTTCAGATTAATATTAAAAAAATATTTTTTTTAAATAATAAGCATGGATTTCGGAAGACGAATCGTTTCAGCGACTTTTTCAAGTACGCACACGGAAATAATACATTTTGATAATCCTTCTATTAGTCTTAAATTAAAATTAAAAAATTGCTCAAAAAATTGAAAAATACGTTTCTGCACATTCACATGCACATATAGCTTTCTAAAACACTAAGGACAATGTAACAAAAAAAGCCTCTCCTAAATCTTTTCAAAATATTTAAAGAGAATGGAATTACAAAAATGAACTCAGATAATTCAAAAGCAACAAACTGATTGCTTACCAAATTTCTTCGCTTTGCTAATGTATTCTTGCTCTATTCGATTTGATTTGGGAGCTCTAAAATGAATTAAGAAATAGTCGACACATTTCGAATGAAAGGATTGTGTTCATTCGCAAATGCTAGAGCATCTGAGACAAGAGAAAAAATTGGAATGTGTTTATTTCTCGTCTAACCATCTCGTAAAGAAATACAGATTTTGGTTTTCGATGAAACTTACCGTAAATGAAATCAAACTGTTATAGAAATCAGGTTATGTGATGCAAAGATAAATTCCTTTATTCAGAATAAAAAAATTAAAAATTTCCGCTTCGTTTAAAATTTTAAGTATGTCTTTTCGCCAACAAGAAGTTTTCAGATAAGTCTGCAAATATATACCGAACGGAATTATATTTTCTCCTTCTTGACTTATTCCTCTACGTATATGTGAGAACAAAACTGAAAGCTTTTCCAGAGTGCATTATTGTTTCCATTTGTTGCAGTATTTCTAAAAAGAAACATGATTATAATTGTAAAAAAAATTTTTAATTTCTGAAATGAGATTTTTTTTTTGTCAAGAATCTGTATTTCAAAAAAGAAGAAGAATAGGGGTTTAGAAGCATCTTGCTGACGTTCATTTTGAAGATAAAAGTCAGAAACCTACAAATGGGCACAATTTATCTTCTACCACATTTTTATAATATTTTACAATGATATTTCGAAATAAAAAAGAATGAAAGTCAACTGTCGAGTGGATCTTTTCAAATTTCTATTGATGTCATCGTGTCGTACTCTCAGTAGCTCTCTGTTTTTTAAAAACAAAACTAAGTATATAAAAACTCAAATGTATCACGCGTATCGATGCATTCAAGCTAGACATGTCAGATAAAAAGGAGTGCTTTGCGAGTGAAAAATAAATAAAAAGCGTTTTTTTTTAGCTTGTAAGTTCAAGTAGAGATTGAAATCGAATTTACTATTGTGAAGCTAAGGATTTCCTTTCTGTTCAGAAACGATAAGAGAAATTAAGAGAATTTAAGAGAAATTTTATTTTAATTTTATATTTCTTACGAGAGTGAAATTACAAATATGCTTTGAGGCAACAAAAGCGAGCGAATGTGGATTGGAATAATGATTCTGAAATTGTCATTCACTTTTTTATTTTTATATTTCCAGCTTGCATCGAATGGGTTAATTCAATACTGTTCCTTGTTTTCCTAAGTCAAGCTTGGGGTTTACCTTTTGTGTGATTTATAACTGCACTTTATTTATTAATTGAAATCGGAGTGTGTAATTTTATACTAGATTTCGAGAAAAGCATCACTCCCAAACGCCATCATATGATTTGTAACACGGAATGCGGTTTTTCATTCCTATAAATTCTTGAACAAAAAGGTTCTTTGTATCAGCAGTTTGCAAAAGATTTTTACGTTGTTTATGTTCTTATCAGAATTCAATTCCCTCGAAAGATCTTTCAGTTCTCTTTTCACTCGATGTTTACACTACCTGACAATACAATAACTTGTATTTGTCTCGCCTTTTTCTTTTGTTTTTTGAGCAGAAAAGCAAATTTCCATTAATAAGTCTTCAAACGATACGAATTCATTTTGAAATTTCATGCACCATTTAGTACATATTATATTAATGAAGTATGTTTGCTTATTAATTACTCTGTATACATTTCTCTATGGAATTTTTATTCTAATTTTTTCCCATAAAATAAATTGACTTCTTCAACGTTTATAGCTTTGTGTGATATTTTAGGGGATGATTCAATACTTAAAAGAGATCTTCGTAAAAAGTATGACTTACATCCACACACACAAATATCAAAAGATTAATTGGGTAAGAAAAGTTCGCAGGAAATGTATAAGTGTAGTGATAACCATTTGTTAAAATATGTTGTCACAAGCAAATAAAATAAATTTCCAAACTTTTACACTTCAATCCATTACAAGGACAGCTACTTAAATGCCATTAAGTCACAATGTGTTAAATGGCCAACTGTAAAAAGTATACCATTTCGGAGAAAGTTGCAAGGTTTTCAAAGATAACAAAATAAATGAAGCAATTACATTTGTCTACAGTTTTCGGACACAATTGCAAAACATCGCTTGTTTTATACAGAGTTATTTCGTGATTTTCTAAAATAAACATACTTGATTGTATTCAAGAGGAAAGTGAATCAGAATTGACATAAATAAAATACTTCTACTTATGAAACAGCAAACCCAATCTCGCGTCGCCTTGGTAACCAAATGATTGTCAACAAAACGAAAATGCGCACCTTAAAGTATTTCAGAATCTATTTTATATCTATTGGAATGGAATTGATGCAGCGGTTTTTCTCCGGTTGTACACGTATTATTTTTTTTATTTCATTTCTTAACTTATTACCATTCATTTATTTACTCATACCATAGCTTTCAGCATTTAAAAAATAGATGAATTATTTGAAATGATTACGCGAAATTCAACAGAAAAAGTACAATTTTCCGTTTCTTTAAAAATCGTTTGGCTGTATGAAATGTAGAGGTTTTGAATGAATCTAGTTATTCTTCTTATGTAAATGAAATATTATATTTTTGAACGAATCATTGAGTAAATTAATACATTATTTATATGAATATTCTCCACGGATGTTTATTTTTCATACTTAATACATATTTATTTCGATTAAAAAAACACATATGTGTACTCTCTTCTAAATTTAAATTTCGAAAATAATGAATAATAAGCATATTTCGCGTCATCAACGCTGTTTCAATCTTATAATAATGTAAAAATGTTAGGCAAAATAAATTCTTTTAAAAGTTCAATTTGTTCCAAAATTTGAATAGTATAAAATTTAAATACATATTTTTCCTGTTTCTGAATAAAACAAATTGAACCCAGAAAAGTTAATGCACATTTTAATTTTATACATTGGAAAAGTTCGTAATATTTATTATTTCAGATTTATGACACTTTCCAATTAAATAATTTGTGTTCTCAGAGTCGATCACGAGTATATAGACCACTGAATCGTAATAAATTAGGATATATGTTTACTATATAAAAAATACTTTAAAAAATTAAATAAGAATGTAATACGTAAAATGTGTGTGTGTATTTGTTTCATAAAAGGAAAATATGCTGATAATGCAATTTTGCGAAATTGCCCTATGTCATAATTATTGTTATTATTTGAGTATATATTTTTAGCACTATTAGAATATTAAATCTAATTTTGCATTATATTTTTATATGACACGAAATTTTTTTTGTACTCTTTCTCGTAAGTTTCAATTTTTTAAATAGTTTTTTCTGAAATTATTGCCGGAAACAAAATGAAATCCAAAATCTAAAAATTCAAGAAAATAATGTAAATAAGTTTGAAAGAGAGTTTGTTTATTTAAAATTTAAAAACTTGACTGGAAAGCACAACAAACGGAGGAGAGAGGGAGAAAAAGCTGCAACATTTTCTAAAATGGAATTAAAAAACTTCAATAAAACCTTTTACTTCCTAAAAATGTAAGCTATGGGGCCCTCATTTAAAAGATTTTTCTTCGTTTTCGTATGATTTGTGCTTGAAATGAAAAGATAAATAAACGATAAATTTTTCAGAAAAATCAAGTTCGTAGTAATGTTTAAAGAAAAACTAAAAAAAAAGTGTTATAATATTCAGTAAAATTCGTTTAACACGAAACTGAGAGGATTGAAATATTTTTTAGCGTTAGGGGAATTTGCGTCGTGAAGAGGGCGGGACGGTCCACCCAAGGTCCTTCCGTCAAGTCTAAGCGGTGGGTTGGCGGACCGTTCGTTCCGCGACACACGGCCGTTGCCGAGCCGTGGAAGGATTCCGTAGAGCGCTCTCGACCCACGACCTTGCGTCGTGAAGCAAGCGGGAAGGTCCACCCAAGGTCCTTCCGTCAAGTCTAAGCGGTGGGTTGGCGGACCGTTCGTTCCGCCGACACACGGCCGTTGCCGAGCCGTGGAAGGATTCCGTAGAGCGCTCTCGACACACCGACCTTGCGTCTTGAAGCAAGCGGGACGGTCCACCCAAGGTCCTTCCGACAAGTCTAAGCGGTGGGTTGGCGGACCGTTCGTTCCGCTGTCACACGGCCGTTGCCGTGCGTGAAGGATTCCGTAGAGCATCTCGACCCACAGACTTGCGTCGTGAAGCAAGCGGGAAGTCCACCCAAGGTCCTTCCGTCAAGTCTAAGCGGTGGGTTGGCGGACCGTTCGTTCCGCGTCACACGGCCGTCGCCGTGCCTGGAAGGATTCCGTAGAGCGCTCTCGACACACCGACCTTGCGTCGTGAAGCAAGCGGGAAGGTCCACCCAAGGTCCTTCCGTCAAGTCTAAGCGGTGGGTTGGCGGACCGTTCGTTCCGCCGACACACGGCCGTTGCCGAGCCGTGGAAGGATTCGGTAGAGCGCTCTCGACCCACCGAACTTGCGTCGTGAAGCAAGCGGGAAGGTGCACCCAAGGTCCTTTCGTCAAGTCTAAGCGGTGGGTTGGCGGACCGTTCGTTCCGCCGACACACGGCCGTCGCCGTGTCGTGGAAGGATTCGGTAGAGCGCTCTCGACCCACCGACCTTGCGTCGTGAAGCAAGCGGGACGGTCCACCCAAGGTCCTTCCGTCAAGTCTAAGTGGTGGGTTGGCGGAAAGTTCGTTCCGCCGATACACGGCCGTCGCCGTGTCGTGGAAGGACTTGGTAGAGCGCTCTCGACCCACCGACCTTGCGTCGTGAAGCAAGCGGGACGGTACACCCAAGGTCATTCCGTCATGTCTAAGCGGTGGGTTGGTTGGACCATTCGTTCCTCCGACACACGGCCGTTGCCGAGCCGTGGAAGGATTCGGTAGAGCGCTCTCGACCCACCGACCTTGTGTCGTGAAGCAAGCGGGTGAGTGAGAGAGTGAGAGAATATTAACGTCGCACTGATTAGCAACACGAGGGCTTTTGGCGACGGTCGGCGTAACTTTGAACCATGGTCAAAGTGACGTCGGACGACACCTGAGTTGGCACGACCATACTCCTAACTAACCACAGCACACCAACGGGAGGACGTTTGAGCTCTCGACAGATTTAACGTGCATCACATCCCTACACGGCAGGTCTTTAGTGGTACTAGGATCGAACTCATGACATGCTAGCCATGTTCCGATGCCTAGACCACTCGGCCACCGCGGCCGTGAAGCAAGCGGGACGGTCCACTCAAGGTCCCTCCGTCAAGTCTAAGCGGTGGGTTGACGGATTGTTCGTTCCGCTGTCAAAAGGCTGTTGGCGTGCCGTGAAAGGTTTCGGTAGAGCGCTCTCGACCCACCGACCTTGC
>BMAO01016943.1:0-35711 GCA_019973975.1 Trichonephila clavata | reverse complement strand
CGCTTTACTGGGTATTCAATGAAGTTGTATAACTACATATTGTTTTCAAGTTATTGATTGATATCTACGTCCTAGCATTAATTTTTCGTTTGTATTGGGAAATATTGTTATAGCTCTCGCCGCTTGATTTTAAGAAAAACTGAAAAACTGGACTGGTGAATTTCTAAAACGGAAGAATATTTAACTTTTACGTCCCTATACCCCCCCTTCGAGTCAATTTTTGCAAAATCCATTTTAAGTGGAACTCTACTCAGCAAAAGAAACATGATTTCTAAATATGAAGTCAAATAGTTCAAAAATTTGAATTGATTTTATCTCTAATGTCCCAGTACCCCAACTCTACCTCGGGAGTCGATTTCTTTAAAATTCCTTTTTTACCGATTTCTACTCAATAATAAAAAACATGCTTACATAAATTTCAAGTCAGTTGGTCAAAAGGTTTTTTTTTCTATAACTCTCCCATCTTTGGGAATTAATTTCCTCAAAACTCGTTCTTTGCAGACTCTACTCAAATAAATTACAGTTTAAGAAAACTAAAAAACACGCTTGTATAGTTAATCGAACTAAAAAGTAGTGCTTTCGCTTTAGTGATCTAACTTAATCTGGAATTAGTTGCCAAATGTGGAAATGGGATCTGGAATTAGTCACCAAACCTAGAAATGAGAAATTGTTAATCCTGATGATCCTGATCAAGACAATGGAATAAAATTATGAAGTTATTGTATTGTCATCGGTCCTTGACACACACAAGTATGCAAAATTTTTAAATTAATCTGACCTTTTAAAGTGGGTAAAAATCGAGTTCAAAGATTCCGTTGCATGCAGGTGAAGCTTATAAAAGTGTCTTAAAAAGAAATACTCTTTCCAAATTTGGCTTGTAGATTTAATAATTCAAAACTGAATTTTTGTATATAACTCCCCCCCAACCCTTTTTGGGAGTCCATTCCTGTTCTTAGTGGATCTCTACTTAAGAATAAAAAACACGCCTGCCAAATTTCAAGTGAGTAGGTCTAATAGTTCTGGAGTATTCTCGATGAGTGAGTGAATAGCCTTGATCCTATATATATAATAGATCTGGTTTCATAACCTTTAAACTACAACTTTTAATTTACAGGAGCAGAAATAAGCGCATACCTAGAGAAATACCAGAATTAGATTTTCACGTGTGCTTATGAAAGAGAATGGGTACCTTTTTCATTACAATAATGTACTTTAAACCTTCTAGTATTATGTACTTTTTGCAACACTTGAAAAATTACAAAGGGAAATAAGTAAAGAAATTACGATAAACACTAACATCCAAAATGTATTTAGAAACTAATTGTGTCAAATTACTTTATTATTGTACTTAGCTGAGCTACATTTTGTTGACCTGTATTCGAAACTATTTTATCTCATCATGTATATTTACGTTTGAAATAAAAACTGTTAACTGTAAAATAAATATGAAAAATAGCTCATGATATTTGGTGCATCAGAACATATAATTATTCATTCGGCGTTCTTTTTAGATACCAATTCTAATAAATTTAGGATTTAACAGAATTTGCATTATTTTTATATATATTGTCTTAGTTGCACAATTTTTTAGAACTACACGTATAAAGTATTCAAACTATGTACTATTGTTTGTTGCATTCTCCTGAGGGATGTAAGAGCATTTACATATTCCACTGTGCCTTGGAATTGAGAAGAAATTCAATTGTTATGAAATAATAAATTAAAAACACAGAAGTTTGCTCATAGATATAATCAAAATGGAAAAAGTATTTGAAGTCATCATAGTCATAGATATAATCAAATGGAAAAGAAAGTTAATTGAAAGAGTAAATTTCTTTGGGAAAAAAAAGATTTTCCATGAATGAGAGTTTCCTTTTTGTCATGAATATGTCCAATACATTAATATGTATGCTTGTTTAAAATGTTATTTATTCAGAATTTTTCTTTTTGACAAATGTGTATGCAGGAATTTAAAATCTAACAAAAAAAAATACACCAGCGTTTGGAAAATTTGCTGTATTTGTGCGCATTACTTATTTAATTCATAAGATTGTTTAGAAAAAAATTCCAAAGTTATTTGTAAGGTGAAGATGTATTTGGATGTAAGCTAGATTTATTTATTTGGCTTCTATCGAAACGATAATAGATCTGTTGGCCTGCCTATTGTCACACCTGAAATGATGCCTGTGATATTTTCCAACAGATAAGCATTTCAGATCATTTCACTGGATAGAGTATTTTACTCATTCTATCGAAAGGATCTTTACGTTAAAATTCACACAACTGTAAGGTTATTGGATCGAAAACCGTTTGACATTGTTTTGAGAGTTTGTTTTGAAACTTCTCATCCAACGCATCACGGATTACCGAATAAAAAGTATGTTACAGAATAAAGAATATATTACAGAATACCGAGTAAAGAGTATAATATACTATAATATTATCGTATTCGGTAAGTAGGGAGTGTTTGAATTAATTGTGTATAGTAGTGGAGTATTTGTTGAATTTATCTAAATTTGCCCCTTTCTGAATTATTTCATTCCATAGAGAAATGTTTGGAAATGATTTATTTTAAATTTAATTCAAAATTTAGTGATACATCCAGTATTTGGTAGTAATATTCACGCAAGAGATACTTTGGCTCAAACAAACACACACAAATAATACTTTCAATATTTATTACAAATCTTTCTTTGCTTTATGTACAAAACGATTTGTTCTTAACATCAGTGATATTAAAGAAAATTATGTTTAGGGAAAAGTCTTCTACTTGCAATACAACTATATCAAAATTATTTATTAATCCATTATATGCATATAGTCAGAAACCCGGGCAAGCAATTTTCCATGTATTATAATCAATTTTTAACTCGTTTTAAATCATAATTCTTTAAAGGAATACTAAGAATTTTTGTAACAACAAATAATATATAATTTGTGAGGAAGTACTTAAGAAGACTATTTTTAATTAAAATATAGTTTTTAAACCAAAGTGTATTTCAGGATTTTGATTTCAAAACTAAGTCTGACAAAATTTTAATCATATACAATTTGATGGAAGTCTATAAAACATTTGCTGGAGTTATTTTAAAACAAACTGAAAACATAAAATTTAAAGATAACTATAAGAACTTGATTAATTTGTTCATTAAATAGATAAAAAGTAAATATATAATTGATCAACTTTAATTATGCACCTGCTTAAAAAACAATAGCCCACCTCCTCGTAACTTATATCAATTAATAATTTGCTAAGTCAAGTAAAATTAATTTCTCATACTATAGCAGTAATAAGTTCCGTAAGTAAAAAATTAATAAAAGTTCCTGATGTTTTTAAATTAACGTCAAACCTGCCCACTTTTAAAAAAAATTTATGAAAAATAAATTACAAAAGAATTTATAAGATATTAAAAATATCACTTCTAACAGAATGAAAGTAAAATAATTGAAAAATAACCTTTACTCTAACACACATTAAATTTAAAAAAATGCTTATTAAAGGATGTCATTTTTTTCTCAAGAAAAAAAAGTCTTTGTTTAAACTTTACTGTTAAAATATTGATTAAATTCCAATAATTTTTCTTCTGGAATTTTAATGAGTTTAGTTAACAAGTTGGAATTTCTTAAGTTAGTTTTTCCTTCATCTTATGCCAATAATTTGAAATGTGAGCTATTTTTCAAAGTTTAATTTGATTATTTTTTCTTTTAATTTGCAAACAGATGATTACATAAAAAATAGATAGATATAGATATAGATATAGATAAAATAGAATAAAATGCATTTTTTGAATTTTTTTTTAATATTAAAAAATGCATAATGCGAATTTAAACATTGTTGACATACATAATATCAAAAGAGTTTAACAATTTTACTCAGAGTAGAGTAATTGATATCAATAAAATGGAGGATGTATGTTGTATGATTGCAATTTTTCAAGTAAATCAAAATATGCTTGGATTTGACAGTTTCAACTGTTGGAAAAGCCAGAATTGAGAAATTTAAATGGAAAATAGTATAATTTAAAGCATTTCTTACTTTAGTTTAATAGTGAATGCATTAAAACGAAATAGCCACAAAATAGGCAGTAAATTAAAATTTTCACCTTGAAGCAGATTAACCCTCTCCAGGTTCATTTTATTTTTGAACTATGGATCAAAATATCTCAATTTCCTTTATGCTTATTTTCAAACATGCATACATTTTTAACATAATAGCACTATTCAGATACAGAATTTCCTAGAATTAATGTAAAAAAATCTAAATAAATGAGTAATTTGCCTGTAATGTTGGCTTTCTGTATGGCAAAAATCGTTAGACTTTGGAGTCAGTTCAACTAACTATAAATATAAAATTTAGAATACCTAGCTTTTATCTTGAAAAAAAATTTATTGACATCATTTGCATTTACGTAAGTGATTATGAAATTATAAATCAAAATTTATTCATGTATGATAAATTCGAAAACACGGTGCTGCACATAACCCAACATTGCAATCTGGACAGTATATAATCTTTTTATTTTCATAATTTCTTCGAAACCAAAAAAGCACTTGTGAAATAATTCAGGAAAGACCGATTGCACAGTGTAAATTTTCACACTACCCGAACTACACTCGGGATGAGCCAAAATGTTACGTTTCTACTGCCCGAGCTGGACTCGGGAAAATCCGGGGAAAAGTTAACAAATTTTCAAAATTCATTTAAAAAATGGCTGTAAGAAACAAAACATACAGTTACGAGTATGAATGACAACTGGTCTTTAATCGTACAAACCTCGACAAATAATCGTAAAATGTGTGTAATTATCATTACCTCTTTTTTAATGTTTTTTTGCTACAAGGTTTAGTCAGAAGATATTAAATCCCACTATCCGAAAATTTTAATTATATATTTATATACGTTACTAGACTTATTAATATGTCAGTAAAGAGAGAAAATATAATTTTTCTCTCATAAATACCAACTAGCATAAGTTTTAAATGGTTAAATAATTCTAAAAGGAAATGAATACATAGTAAACTGATTTTATAACTTATCACAAGAATTGAGATGTTTATACGAAAAACAACAAAAAGTTAATAGTTATCTTCGTGTCATCACTGTTCACATTTTAAGATGCCTTGTTGCAGTCTTCACGAATTACCTTTTATGTTCAAGAAAGAACTGTACTTTCTTTTCCAAGTTCCTGGTGATGTTTCTCTTGGTTTTTCGTCTTGAATAGTGCGTTGCATATCAGATATTTCTTCAATACTGAGTCAGAATGAAAGAGGTATGGAAATAGTACACTCGGACCGTCATCGCAGGTACTCTTTGAAAAGTTCTTGACCTAGGTTTCCTAGATATGTGTGTGAGGATCTGAGCGATTTTTTTTATTCCTATAGTCCAGCTAGAATGAGGATTGAATAAAATACTGTCACTGGCTAGGCGCGTTACATCCTTCTGATGTATGCCAACTCCTTACAAGAAAAGAAGAAAAATTATCAAACAGAAGCTGCAAAATACTTGTTTCGCATATTTCCGTGTAAAACTGAAAACTACACTAATTTACATAAAAAAAATCAAAATTAGCGAAATCATAAAAACTGACGCTGTTGGGCGCGCTGCATCTATCATATTCAATGACCCTTGCCACCCAAAATCTGAAGAAATCGCTCTCGTCCTTGAGACTGAATCTTAGGGCGAGCGACGAAACGTAGTTAGAAGAAAGAGGGATGTGTTCCAACTCACCGTGTGGACGCAGCACCGAAACTATTTTTACTATGCATCTGAGAGATTCACGCGCCTAACGGAGTGTTAAATTGATCTTCATTCTGATTTACCATATATTTCACAACACTAAAATATATGCTTCCAGTCGCTTCAGTTATGCTTTTTATTTATATCGCATATATACTTTTTTCTTCAAAAACAGGGAATATTTTGGAAAACAAAACTTATAAATAAAGCACTTATGTCAATGAGAAGGATAAAACACCGTACATATCTGAGTGTATGTATGCTTGCGTGTGTACTGATATTCAAAACTTAATAATAATGGTTATTTCCTAAGTACAGTACTAAATAAAAAGAATAATTGAAGAGTGCATAAAAATAAATTTATTGCTAGATTTATGCAAATAATAAGCACTGGAGAAAACTAAGAACTTCCTTTGTTGCTGTAAGAAAAGAAAATAAGATATTATATAAAGTCCAGTTGTAGGAAGTCTGACCAGAAATAATTGCAATGTAAGTGTCACAATGCAATGCAGAATTTGGATAAATCCAAGTGAA
This sequence comes from Trichonephila clavata, assembly GCA_019973975.1. Taxonomy (NCBI): domain Eukaryota; kingdom Metazoa; phylum Arthropoda; class Arachnida; order Araneae; family Nephilidae; genus Trichonephila; species Trichonephila clavata. Next base: position 29,440 of record BMAO01016943.1, on the reverse strand, counting down.
ACATTCTACTATACCTGTAGCATAATGGTTTTGATCTAAGGATTTACCCCTTAATGAAGGCTGGTAAAGTGAAGGCTTTCGCTGAAGTTCATACGAAAAATCTTAATCATATTTAAGTCTGAATATCATAGTACACACACACAGTATAGCGTCACCGAGTCGTTTATGAATCAGAACTGTGGGCTCTAGCACCTCGAAAAAACCGAAGCTTCAAAACCTCATCTCTGTGTCATGATCAATGGAGCTTCCTCCACAATTTTGAAGGTATGTATCTCCAGCCTATATCATTCTGGTCCACCCCAAAACGCCACTACCACGCGATACTAATCTCATTCTTTAATGTTATGAGCTGTGTATATAGATCTTCAAATTATACTGCGACAAGAATCAATACGTAAACTGAATCGTGATTCAACGGAGAATTTAGTGTCTGTCCAGTTTCTATGTTCTCAACTCAATCACTATCGAATTCTATTTTATACATAAATCCTGACACGCAAGCATCTAGACGTCCGGTCCCTGAGTCTTCAATAAGCTGTTGGTCTAAGAGTCATTGTTCCTGTGGTTGCAGAAAGTTCCTAAGACAGCTAGCTGTCTGGCACACGTCATTTGGGTAAGTCATGCAGTAATAGACGGAAATCAATCTTGTTTAGCTTTTAATTACTCTACTATAAAACGGTTGATTATATACGGTTGACCTGCTATAATTTCTGAATAAACATACTGCGTGACATTTTAAACACTAAATACTTCTGTATTCGATATTCCATTTTTTTAATATTTCAATTATTTTGTATTTTACAATAAAATAAATTTGCACTTTTGCATGAATAATCAATACTTGTTCAATAGTTGAAATACACACTTAACTTATTGATTATCCAATGGACCAGAATTCTAAAACACATTCACATTACTTTACTTGGATTATTTCCAACAGCGCCAACAAATTGCTCGATTACGCTAATGATAACAAATATACATATAAACAATTACTATGTAAGATCAATAGATTATGGATGCGAAATTCCAGGCTTTTTTGTTTAATTGAATATTTCATTTCTAAAGTATTCTAATTACTCTTACCTTTTAGATATTAAAGTATTTTGAAAAGTAACTACACACACTTCTTATTATATTCTATAAATTCAATTTGATTTTTTAAGAAAACTATTTTTTCGTATGCAGTTCTTTTCGATAATTTTCAAAAAAAAGTCCGCTTAATAAGTTTGATTTGTGACCATGTAAAACATTATTTCTTGAATGATTGGACTAATGAATACTTGTTCTTATGATTTCACAGCTTAATCTACTCTGTGCAAATATTTCGGAATAGACCAGACCAAATCTAACTTTTTCAAGTATAAGTTATATCTATGAATGTATCATTTAACTTCTCGGTTTCTTTTCTGATATGCCTTGTCAAGTCTTTGAGTCATTTGACCGAACATTTATTTGACATTTGACCAAATTCAATTTGTTTCCTACGAAAACGTGACCGAATTAATGCTAGCCAAGATGATTTTTTATAACAGTTATATCATACAAAATAGAGGTTTGTAAACAAGTCTTCAAAATAGTTTGATTATGAAAGATGTAAAATTATTTCTATATGCATCAAATAAAGAGTAAATCTAATTGCTTGATATTGAAAAGAAAAATAATTGCTGAAAAGCTAATAATAACTACAGAAAACAATTATAAGTACAATATCTTAATGTTTGAATCATCTTAGTATCTTTTTAATAAGTACTTGAAAAATATACTTTTTTGTTGAAAGTACGCTAAGCACAGTTAAATTATATTTCAGAAAAATATTTTACGTGCACTAATAAATATATACAGCTTTCGTGAGAATTGAATGAATGTGAAATATTTTAACCAAGTGATTTATTTTTTAAATTATTGGAAGAAACTATTAAAGTTTGTTCAATTACTTAGAGAGCCTTTATACATTGTGTCACATTACATAGTTTTATCTACTGTAAACACATTGAAATCTAACCATAAAATCAAAATAGCCGCAAAATACCTTTCTATGAAAAACTTATCTTTTTTGTTTTAATATTATAATTTCAGAGTATATATTATTAATAATTTTATCCCTGAACAACTGCATGTAAATAAGAGTATATAATGTTTAAAAAAATAAGAGTATGTAATGTGGAAAAATGGTAAAAAGACTATATAATGAGAGAATGATAAAGAAGAGTATATAATGGAAAAAAGGTAAAGTTCAAAAATAGTTTTAATAGTTAAAGTAATAAATGTTTTCTAACGAGAAACAAAAAAAGGATAATATTCTGATAACGTAATAATTTTGCTAGTTAAATACTTATTTAAATTTTTTTTCGTTTTTGATGTTATATAATTTGACAATGTAACTATTTAATTTTTTTTAAAAAAAAAAGCTTTTTAGAAAGAAAACTATAAAAAATCAAAGCAAGAATAACGAAAAGTTTTTCGAAATAGCTTCGAATAATTCGAAGTTAACGAAAAGTTTTCTTTCAATATTTTATAATAAAAAAATTACGATTGATTTTATTTGAGAGGAAATTTAATTTTCCTTAAATAACAGATTATTTATCCAAAAATGAAAAATTTACTAAAAAAAATCTTTTTTCACGCATTTTATTTCGAGAATAAGGAAACAAATACATTTAAGTTTATTTGACTGCTTTTTTTAAAACACCAACTTTTTACACTCTGTATTTTGCAAGCCTTTTTTTTATTTATTTGTGAATATTAAATTTAAAATGCCCTAAGGGACTAGTTAAATTTCTTTTCAATACATCATTTTTACTTTGTAAATTGGCTCTTTAATTGTTACAAGCAACAAAATAAAGGACTAACTTTATCAATAATTTCTTAAGTTACAGACTTTTTTTTTCATCTGAACTTCTGAAAATTCCATAGCAAATTTATTTTACTTCTACTTCAAAAACAAAACTTTTTTTTTTGTAAAAAAGTATCTTTTTATTTTGATCTCATTTGAAAATACCAAAATGTGCTGCATTCCTTTCAACTTGCTTAATTTGTTTTTAAATACTTCTGTTTTCATAAAGTGCGATTCTGGGGTATATCTGGAAGTGCCTCGTTCACGAACAATTAATCAATATATGTATGTTATATCATTTGAATAAAGCTATTAATGCCAAAAAATATCAAGAATTTTGTTCATGAAGTACAAATATGTATCAGGCATTTTTTCTCTGATGCCAACAGCAGCGTATTATAAACTATGTAATTTCGACTACATATATGTATATATATATATATATATATATAGTCAAAATTTCTCTACAAGAGAGAGAAACATAATCAAAACTGAAAAAATTGAAATTGCAAGATAACCAGACAATAGATTTTAAAAGGATGTATGAAAAATTAAAATAAAGGAGTTAAATATAAAAGTATGAATGCTACAGTATTATAAACAATGCTTATGACAGCTTAAATATAAAATAATTTATATAAAAGTGGAGTTGAACATGTTTTGTATCCAGCCAACCTCCCCTCTTTCTGTTAATAATACTGAGCAAAAATCTATTGAAAATAATGGATAAAAAATCTAAATCCATTATAAGAAAAAGGTAACTTACCTAAAAATTGCAACAAATGATTTATTATAATCGGGTTCTCTCTCTCAATTTAACCAATCAGTGAAACAAGAAGTTTCCCTACAGTTTATGTTTCTACTTGTCGTTTTTAATATTTTTTTATAGTCCCTTAGCAAAACTGTGTGTAAAATGAGTTTTTAAAACAAATGTTTCTTTCTAGAAAAATCTAGCAAGACACAATCAGAACAAAACTGTAAACGAAAAAATAAAAATGTAAATCTGTTTTTAACTCCTCGTTCATGAAACAAGTAATCAAAGTTGCATATTTTGAAAACTTCAAAATGCTTGTACATTTTTTTACAAGATGAGTGTATAGTTGTGAATCAGCTTGCCTTACACAACTTACACACACACATATATAAGGCCTTCTAAAATATAATCAATCATTGGAGAAAAAAATTCCAAGTAAATTTTTATTATACTTCATTTATCTTCAAAATTGACACTTGTTTTCATTATCTTACTTAAGATATTTTATGTCATTTTATTTTATTCATACCTTGACAAGAATTGCTTCAGAGAAATCTTTAGCAAGCTTAGAATACGCTTGATACTTTGATTATTTTGGTAAGAAAATCCTTCTTAAGACAAAAATGTTTTTGTATCTTATAAATTAAATTTTTGGAACAATGCTGAATTCTTGAATATTGATAACTCTATTTTGGGCTTAAAAGGAGTCCAACCAAAAAGAACCAAATTAAAATATATTTCTTCCTCTCACATATTTTAATAGCATTAGTTAAATAAACACATGTGGCTTATAAATATTTATATATAAAGCCATTTCATAAAAAAATAAACGTGAAGTTGTTTTTGTTTCTTTTTAACCCCCCAACTGTAAAATAAATCTCATTCAAATCCTTACTTTCTATTAGGGTCATTAGAAGGAAAAGGTTTAGTTGTAAATATTTCTTAAAAATACTAGAATCCAAAAATAAGGGGGGGGGATTTATTTTACTGATAAAATTTTGCCACGTATATCTGTATTTTTTGAAAAATTAAATTACACACAACCTCCTTATGCCCAAAAGATAAAGTAACGGTTATCAATAAATGTAATTTTATATTATTAGGGTGTACAACTTTGCTTCCGCCGTTTTGTAATAGATGGCTGTAGTGGTAAGTGGTAGTCGAAATAAATAGATCGTAGATAGCCTACAATAAGCTTAGGTATTTGTAAACATAACGCCATCGAAATATTAGTCGATTTGTTTCGGCATCATAAAGTTATTCTCGATTAAACATGTCAGCTTACGAGCCAAATTCTCGTCATTTGCGGGAGGTTTTAATTTTCTGCTTTGATATGAAGAAATCTGCGGTTGAGGCTCATAGAATGCTCTCAGATACCTATGGTGAGGCCACTATTAGTGAAAGAATGTGCCCAGAGTGGTTTCAACGCTTCAAGAACGGTGATTTTGACGTCGAAAACCAGCATGGCGGTGGAAGAGAGAAGGTTTTCGAAGATGCAAAATTGGAGCATTACTTGATCAAGACTCGTGTCAAACGCAACAAGAATTGGCAGGATCATTAAGAGTGACGCAACAAGCCATTTCACAAGGCCTGAAAGTCATGGGAATGATTCAGAAACAAGGAAATTGGGTGCAGTACGAGTTGAAGCCGAGAGATGTTGAACGGCGTTTGTTTGCTTGTGAACAGCTGCTTGCAAGGCAAAGACGGAAGGGATTTCTGCATCGCATTTTGACTGGGGATGAAAAATGGGTTCATTACGATAATCCAAGCTCAGAAAATCATGGGGATATCCCGGCCATGCTTCCACGTCGACGGCCAAACCAAATATTCACGGTTCCAAGGTCAAGCTCGGTATTCGGTGGGACCAGCTCGGCGTAGTGTATTATGAGTTGTTAAAACCGACTGAAACAATCGCAGGCAATCGTTATCGAACGCAATTAACGAGCATTGAAAGACAAACGGCCGCAATACAAAGAGAGACATGATAAAGTGATTTTACAGCATGACAATGCTCGACCCGTGTTGCGAAAGTGGGCAAGACATACTTGGAAACGTTGAAATGGGAAGTCCTACCCCACCCGCCGTGTTCTCCAGAAGTTGCTCCCTCGGATTATCACTTGTTTCGATTAATGGCACGCGGCCTGGCTGAGCAGCACTTCCGGTCTTATGAAGAAGCAAAAAATTGGATCGATTCGTGGATCGCTTCAAAGATGACCAGTTTTTTCAAACGCGGGATTCGTACGCTGCCCGAAAGATGGGAGAAAGTAGTGGCCAGCGATGGACAATATTTTGAATCATAAATGTATAACCAGTTTTTTACAATAAAGCCTCGAATTTCGGAAAAAAACGGCGGAAGCAAAGTTGTACGCCTAATATTATAACTTGATTCTTCAGAAATAAAAAAATAAAGAAACAAAACTTAATTTTAGAGCACAGAAACGTTGCCGTTGTTCCATCAAAGATTTTATTTTTACTTTAGTGAGAATGATTAATATGTAAAGTGCAGATTATTTAAATAATTCGCTGACTACCTAGGAAATTTGAGAAATTAAAGTATTTTCCTCACTTTACACCCTAGTTAATGTACAGATTAACTGATTTCTGCACTTTTAGTGGTAACATATTAATTTTATTACCTCTTTTACAAATGTCTTTTTCTTAAAATTTCCAGAAAAAAAAGCCCGGGAAATATATTGCAAGAATATTACTACTATATACTTCAAGACACTAGTTTTCTTTTAAATAAAATAAGATTCAATCGTCTGTTAAAAATATGAAGCAAAAAGTTCATGGAATCAGTTTTTTTTATTGAATAGACATACTAATTAACAAATTGTACGGATCATTTAAAAATGTTGGAGAATTCGGTTGTTGAATCATATATAAATTTTGTATAAAAATCATCAGCCGTTATACAAAACTTTTGCAACGAGTTTGGATTACTAAGCTATGAAGATAAAAAAAACCCAAGCTTCTTCTAAAGCACTGCAGCTTGCTGCAGGCCAAGGCTGCCTCGCAAAGTCTTTTCCATCTGGCCCTATCCGGCGCAATAGCCATCCATCGTTTTACTTCAATTACCCTTAAATCATTTTCAATGTTATCCAGCCACCTAGTTGATGGATTTCCTTTCTTTCGCTTTTCCTTCGATTCGGAAAAAGTTATCTCTTTAGTTAGAAAAGTCATTATATCCAAATATACGTCTCAACCATCTAATGTGAGATGTTTTGGCTATTTTTGAAAAATTAAACATTATAATAATTGCTAGCATGAGCGGAAATGATTAACGTGGAAAGGAGAAGGGTGCTTCAAAAATGTTAGCAAGTCAAAACTATACATTTAGTTTGTTGATATTTAAAATCGTAACAACTAAAAGGAATACAAACAAAGGAATGTTATTCAATGGAAACACATACATTATAGTAGGAAGAACAAGATATTATCTTTTTCAGGATATTTGGATGTCACGTACAGGTACAGTAATCCATGCAACTTCAGCACTAGGCCGCAGCTCATTAATCTTAGTGGCTAGTGAGTAGTGGCGTGCCAGTCACTTTTCAACAAATGAGAAAAAAATTTTATTTGGTGAGAGATCAGGAGAACGTACCAGCCAGGATAAAAGTTGTACATATGCTGTACTAATGGAGGTCAGGAAAGCATGGGCAACGGGTGGTAGGGGATTGTCTTGCTGAAACGTAGATTTAGGGAGGTCTCAAATATGGTGCACAGCTATGCGTGCTAACCCTTCATAAATATAACAGCTGATTCCCAAAGTGCCGGCAATGAGAAAGAGATATGATCAAGACGTATATCCAATGCTACCCCATATCATCAATCTAGATAACAGACCAGTTCGGCAATATTGAATATAAACTGCCAATGTCCAGTTTACATATTGATGCCCTACACAGATACGATCATCATGATACTGAACCGGGATTCGCCTGAAAGGATGACTTGACACCATTTATGTTTGCCTGTTCGTTATTAATTATAACATTGGAGAAGCACCTATGAGGCAGTGCCAAGGGTAGTCAAATCATAAACGGTGTGCCGACACTCTACAGTACTGCAAATGTAGTTGCAGTATCCATGCTGATACTCGTTGTTCTAAAAAAAGAGCCCATTTCCTCACTCAGAATTTGTAATTTGACTCTATGATCCCAGAAGGCCGTGTGAATAACATGCCTATCTTCTCGGCTGTTAGTGATATAGGTGAGTCAAGAAATGGGCTTTTTTTGCAGAACTGTAAGAACCCTCATGGACAGTTTGACAATGTTTGGAGAACCAAGTACAATTAATGAATGGTGACCATCTTTGCGGTTTCCTTTTACGCTGCAGTACAGAGTCGGGTGGCGACACAGTTGTGCTCAACGAAAAATTGATACTGGAATGGCACTTCGTTGTCTCTTCAGGCAAGTTCCAGTTTTTCTTGCACCTCATGCAGCAACATGATGGATATATCTATTTTGTAGGCAGCGAGAAGAATGCAGTGGCCTTTCTCCATTCAATAACGTCATACGGGCCCTGTATCTGGTGTGATGGTAATAGCTATTGAGTAGATGGAACTAGCACCAACCACATATGTGTTCAGAAAGCTAGAGTATCACAATCAACTAAATTACTTGAAGTTCTGCTTTTTTCAAGGGTTTAGCCATTTATATAGGATATATTCAAGGGTCTACTTAAACGGTGACAGATCACTTATCCACCAACTTAATTTGTTTTGTAGTATATTGCTAATAGTAATGTGGCAATCAAATTCTCAGCAAATGCTTTTATAGTCTTTTTCATAATGCCTTTCAAATGTTAAGTGTTAACGTAAGAGGAGTGTGATAAAAAGGAATATGTGTGTGAAAGTCATTACTAGGAAGGATTTTGTGTCCCCAGTATTCGATAATCGAAGGTTATCCGATTTTTTTCTTTTGCTCAAGAAGTGTTTTTCCTCATAATGGTGTCTTAGTGCGCTGTTTCTAAGAGCGATATGAGACGTCACTATGATGCAAACAAATATTTATGAGTTTCAATGAAATTGTTGAAGTGATGGCTTAAAAATTAAATAATTGAGTGAAAACATATTTTCTATTACTGGGGTTTCTCCTAGGACATGAGATGGCTCTGCTAATAAGTAGCATGATAAATATTTAACCCTGACGTCTTCAAAAGTGAATTGACTGCACTTTATGATGTAGCAGCATGTAAATGTCATATTGTCGTGCACTGAATTTCCTTCCAAAATCCAACTTTTTCTGAGTCCATGATTTCAATAAATTGTAATTGGGATTAAGTAAACAAATTTCTTTAATAGAGTTACATTTTATATTCCTACAAAAAATAGCTACTTACTTCTATAGTAGTTATTCGTAGGATATTGTTTTCAGAAATCTGAGGTAAAGACCCAGGTTTGTATGGTTTTAAGCCATTGTGCCTTCGTATACCTCCAAAACTTCCAGTATCTGTCCAAGTTCCAAACTATAACAGAAAGTAAGACTTAGGTGCAACAATAGTACATGTATATAGAAATATCTGTGTAATAAACACATAATATTTTGTCTTACTATATAATAAACTTCATACTCTCTTGGGATGAATCCACATTACCTTTTGAGTTATTTTTGTTAATGCCCAACTCAACCAACCTGGTCGTATATCAAGTACTTCTACTTTGCCACTAACGGAAGCTAGAGATTTTCCCTTTTCTTGCCCACGTGCTGTCATTTCTACTTACTTGACTCTCCGACGACGCCTGCTACAAGCAGTGTTTGAGAGTACTTACAAATTAATCGAATTTAATTTGAGTGTAACAAGCTAAAACTACAATTAACGACTGCATTTGTATTTGTGAGCAACTATGTTCTAGATTAGGCGTCGGCAACTTATGGCACGCGGTACAATACTCTCAATGGCACTCTACACCACACTACAGATTTGTCACTTTTAAGTGGATGGAAGTTGATAATTTTGAAATGGAGTTTTTATTGAACTAACATTGCCATAATTATGGCTAGAAAAATTTGCGGAATTAAGGAAAAAAATTTGAAAGATTATTCTAACGATAAATCGACAGCTAGTTTAAATTATTGGATGTCATTGCTGGAGAGTTCCAAATGAAAAAAAATTGCACGTACTCTTTCTTTTCTTCTGCATTTCTAAGTGAGCAAATCCTTTCTCATATGAAAAATATGTTGAGTTCCCTAAGAAGGTTGTTCAACAACACGAAAGCTTAGAATTGTGTCAAATTGAAAGTCACAATTAGTACTCCTTATAATGCAATATGAAGTAGTGCTGTGCAGAGATAAGAATCGCATTAAAATATTTACCTATATTCAAGTTCCTTTATAATTTTAATAAATATATTAAAAAGATACATGGATACATGACACACACATATATATATACATTAAATTTTTTATTTAGTTATATTTTACGTTGTTTACTTTTTGGAAATAAAAATTCTGTAATAAAACTGTAAATTTCTGTATTCTTGTTCTCTGTTCTTTAACTCTGTATGAATCGCTTTGGGAATCAATTGAGTCAAATATTTCCAACTGTGTGGCATCTTGAGTCATATTGGTAGATTGGTTTGGCACACCACACCTACAAGACTGTCGACCTTTGATTTGGATCATACATCAAGATACTATCTGAGAAGTCGTGCAAATTGGGTTATATAAGGGTTGCCCAAATCAAAAGTGGACATATGCGATTGAGTCAGAATGAGTGCAGCTATAGCAGAGTCAGAAAACAGGGACACGAAGGATGGTAGGAAATGTACATCGCATACGAGAGAGATGTTTAACAAAGAAACCTGTTAGTGCTAGAGGAAATTAATCGAAAGTAAAGTCCTTCCATACAAGGATGCGTCCATACTCTCCAACGTGAGAGAGTAGAGTTTCTGATTGCAGGAGGTGAGCAGACACCTATCAACGAATCTATGACGAGCACTGTTTAGGTCGAACGTCTGGAAACCACTGGTGTAAAAAGTTTTCGAGAAGAACTGAAAACGATATCGGATCTCCATGAAAATGTCCGTCCACACATCTGTCGTGAAACTAAGGCAGTTTTAAAAAATCCATTGGGAAATGTACCGTACAGTCTAGATTTGTCACGCTGTGAATTTTAAGCCTTAAGATTACTTAAAAGAGTTTGTTTGGATGATGAAGTGAAGGAAGCTGGGCAGGGCTTTCTCAAGAATCAACCACGTTCTTTCTAGAGTAAAGATATAGACCGGCTGCGGAAACAATGGGGGCTGTGTTACAACCTCCCCTCCCAGTGCGATTTCTTTTGATTTCCAATAAAATTATTCTTTTTATTGAACTTGTCCATTTTTCATTTGGGCAACTTTAATACTTATTCAAATAACGAAATTCCTTAATATATATATATTTTTTTATTTTGGTAACAATTTTATATTTTTCTCTTTAAAAGAATCTGATATATTATATTCTGGGAATTTGTATAACTTATTACTATAATTTAAGATTGTTTTTTAGAAAAAAATGTAAACAAAGAGTTTTTAGGCTCAATATCTAACGGAGTAGTCGAATGCAACATTAAGGCACTTACGAGCATATTGAATACTTATCTTTGTTTTCATATGTACAATCTAATTAGTCACCCATTCGGTATAGCGGTTCGAGACGCTGACTGCTGTACCATACGACCTGCGTTCGAATCCCGGAGTAGGCATTGATGTGTGTACATGTATAGTGCCTTTACGGCATAGGGGTACTCTAGATAACCGTCGAGCCGCAAGTCCTCTCGTAAAGTTGATAGAAAGAGAAGAGAGGTGGGAGGCCCCTGACCCCACTAAAGTTTTCTTCCTCAAAATTGGGGTGGAACCGAGCAAAATCGTGCTGTCACCTGTATGGTACTCAAGGCTACAGCAAACGACAGGCGTACATCTAGCCCCTTGCCATGACGAATTTTGTGGCCCTGGATCTGACGCAGTCGAGATCAGGTGGCATAAGAAACAACAACAACAGCAATCTAATGAAAAATTCCAAGACATTTAAATAAATATTCTTTTTAATGATTGCATTGTGTAAAATACGGCTTAACGAATTCCTCTTGTTTCTTTGTATGAGTTAATCAGTTTTCTTGCAAATAAGTATTTTATTTTTTTCGTTGATTACAAGCAAAAGGATTGAGAAATGCTATTAGAAATTACATTAAATGAAGATTTCTTTTATAGTTATGAAAATTTCATATAATTTTTGTTTGTCTTAAAAATATCCAGTTTATATGTGACAACCAAATCATGAGTAATATATGACTATGGGTATTCTACATTCATGCAGGATTGTAACGTACTAAAATAATTTTAATTAATTAGTAATTGTATAGTGAAACATATTTAAAAAGACTTATTCTGCAGAAAGGCATATGTTTATTATTTATTTTTCATAAATAAAAATTTAAAGATGTATATACGTAGTTTCAAAAAACTTGGAAGTTTCGCTCACTCTCTCTCTAATAGTTATTTGCCATATAATTATTGATTAATATATTCAACTTTTGTCATCTACAATAAAATGCAAAATGACTAATTTTTGTACTTTGAAAAGGAAATTCTAATTTAAGTTTCACTTACTTCTTGATAACCTGTTGGAGTTGACTGCACTATAGTCAGATTGACATTAATTCTACTAGCTTTTGTATCAGAGTATTGAATTTTTCCCGTAAGCCCACTTTCCACTCTCATCTGAAAAAAAGGACATTATATTTTACACATAAAGTTATTGATATTGCAAACGTTTAAAAATTAAATTAAAACTTATTTACTAAGATTTGTTTTCATCGGAAGAAGATAAATTTATTTCATTATACACACCCAACTCTCTTTTTTACATGATTTTGAAATAACACGTTACACGAATGTAAGGAACCTTTTTTTTACACGATTTTGAAATAACGTGGTACACGAATGTAGGGAACTTTTTTACACGAATTTTTTGTTCTAGCACAAATTCCAAAAACAATTTGGGACTCGTGCCCTTCGGATGAGGATGATTTAAACGAGTTTGTGACTGTTTATATATATGATAATAAAGAAGTCGATGCTAGCGAAGTCGAAGGTACAGTTCAGCTATTAACAGCTGATTTAATTCGTGAGGGCTTGAAGTTTGCTGTAAGTATGGAACAACATTTTACTACTCATGATTCTTATATAGAGTTACATTAAAATTTCTACGGAATCTTATGTAGCAGGATATCACGAATTATATAATCAACTTGAGAAATCAAAAATACAGCCGTTAATAAGACTTTGTAACAACAAAAAAATCCAACAGATGCCGTTGATAACGAACGAAATTCATTTGAATCAAAATCGGCAGTTGTGCTAGACATATCTGACACGTATACTGCTGATAGTATTTTTGATCCAATTCGTAATAAAAGTGCAAGCTATCAAGTAGCAAAGAATAGTTTTTAGTTAGAAGTTTTATTTCCTCATTTTCAATTTTTATATGTTGTTATATACTTATAGAATGAATTTTCACTGTACACTAATTTTAATTTTTTTAACAAAAATGAATTGCATTTGTTTTATAAATTTGCATCATGGATTTCATTATTACTTTTTTTTGCACGGTTTTTTGGGAAAATATTTAGATATTTTCCTCTTACCCGATTTTTTAAAATTGTGGAACAAACCCAAATTTTCCATACGTCGCATGCATTTTTTTACACTATTTTTTGCATTGTTTTCTAAGGAACATATCTACCGTGTAAAAAAAAGTTGAGTGTACTCAATAAAACTTATCTAGGTGTAATGAACAAAAGGCACATAGATTAAGAGGCTTGAATTTTCAGGGAATGAACATAAATTACCTGAAATACTGCTAATTGAGTTCTTTGTTGATTAGGATATTTATAAATCGAAACAGTAAGTATCAAAGTTTCTTATAGATATTATGTTGTAGTACTTGTTGCTTTTTGGTTGATGCAAAGTATACAAATTTACAACGTCTTGATTAATTTCTGAATAGATTTTTTATATTATTCTGTCGAAAGTATCACACCATGATATTATTCAACATTTATGCTCTAAGTCCATTAGGAGTTTAAGCAAAACGAACATAAAATATATCTTATAAGCTGAGAAAATTACGAACTAACTCAAATTAAATAAACATTTTGACAGAAAGTACATCGAATTTAGCAAAAAATCGGGTGTTTTCTGGATAATAGAGTGATGCAAAAAAGAATCATTAGTAGAAAGATAATTGCATAGATTTAAAAAGTCTTTTATTTTCGAATCCTTAAGAGTTTGTTTTATCAATATATGAACAAATAGTTTTATAAAAATAATTTGAAGAAGGGCGAAGTAACTACTTTAGTGGATCCCAAATGGATAAATACCTTTTAAAGTCACTGTACCCATTATTTTAAGCAGGCATTCGATCTTTTATTTAACTTGCATAACATTAATTGCGTTGTGTGCATCGTCTGGATTAAAAATACAGTTAAAATTGTTTAACACGAAACTGAAGGTACTGAAATATTTTTTCGCGTTAAAAGAAATTCGTGTTAAAGGATATTGCAAAAAAAAACCAAACCATATATTCAACAAAATTAAGTTTCTTAGAGTACATTCTATTTACATATCTCTATGCATATGCATGCATTTAATAAAAACCATTCAAACATTTCCGTAACTTGTCCTCCTTTTTTAAAAAAATTATTGTTGATTAAGTAGAGTTAGAGTAATTCCAAAATGTTTTACAAATTTCCGTTTTCGTCTTCCGTTTTTAATCAACAGCCTTAAGAAGCTCCATCTTCATTTTAAGCAAAATAGCTGTTTGCTTTCTCCCTGAGCTTTTTGCCAAAATGTTTTGCAAAAAATTCTTCTAAAATAGAAAAAAGAAACGAGCCTTACAGTAGTCGCATACGATGTTATCGTGGTAAATTCGCAATAGCAACTTAAATCCTGAAAAAAATGAATCGAGTATGATAGGAAATAATTTTCTATGGAATATTATATCTTTAATGAAAATTTTATTTAATTAACACAAGGAGTAATGCAATTTTTTATCAAAAATAATTATACTTGTTCAATTTGGGGAAGAGCGGTAATGATAATTTATGATAACTAAAATATGACACATATACTTGTGTTTTCAAAGTATTTAAAAACCGTTGAAAAATAGCGCCAATAACAGTACCACTGTTAGTTGTCGAAACATTTCGATTTGTGTTCATTTCGAGCTTGAGTTCATCATTCAAAAAAGCTATGAGTGGCTCGGCTTCTAGCAAACTGAAGTTAACTTTAAAATCACCACTCAAAATCATGGGAAGCGAGTGATAGTTTTTTTTTCAAAAAAAGAGTAGAACCTTCTTCGGTATATGGTAAAAGTAAAAAAATGAAGGAAATCTTTAATTTTTTGAACCGTTTGATTCGGAGAAATGTATACGACTACCGAAATCACTGTTTGTCCATTTTCAAATAAGCATTTTGCCGCACATATGTCCCCAATATCTTGACTAACAATACCCAGTCCACTTGTTTGACGATAAGTAATATCCATATGTCGAGCCACAACATGTGAGTTGTTCTGTTTACGATAGATCGCAACACCAGCGGTGGCGTGGCAGGAGCGGACACATAACATTTCGTGGCCTGAGCGGACACTTTGAAACTCATCGTGGTTTGAGCGGACACATTCCCCCCCCCCCTCCCATCTTAGAACAGATTCGATTACCGAATTACAAGGATAAATACATTTTTGCCAATCAAATTTAATTACTTGTATTAAATTGTTAAGATGTTATAGTGCGAATACATTTTAAACATAGCTAAATGTAATAGAAATAAAAACTTTCAGATAAATATTTAAAAATTAATGGTAAGTAACAATATAATGAAAGGTATGAACGAATTTCAGAAATTTTGTAGAAAACTGTATTTTAGAGTCAATTAAATATTAGAACAGGTGCAATAGCCATACAATTAATTAGTTTCATGAAAGAAAGTAAAAATAATTACTAGAAGTAAAATACGCAAGATGCAAGGTTAGTTAGTATTTATTTACTTGTGTGTATTTATTTTTCTTTTACCTACTTGCATCTTGCGTATTTTACTTCTAGTATTTATTTTTACTTCCTTTCATGAAACTAATTAATTGTATGGCTATTGCACCTGTTCTAATATTTATTTGACTCTAAAATACAGTTTTCTACAAAATTTCTGAAATTCGTTCATACCTTTCATTATATTGTTACTTACCATTAATTTTTAAATATTTCTCTGAAAGTTTTTATTTCTATTACATTTAGCTATGTTTAAAACGTATTCGCACTATAACATCTTAACAATTTAATACAAGTAATTAAATTTGATTGGCAAAAATGTATTTATCCTTGTAATTCGGTAATCGAATCTGTTCAAAGATGGGGGGAAAATGTATCCGCTCAAACCACGATGAGTTTCAAAGTGTCCGCTCAGGCCACGAAATGTTATGTGTCCGCTTCTGCCACGCAACCACACCAGCTGCTCTGCGACCCGGTCGTTTAAATTGTACGCAGCAATTGAAGTCAGATATCGAAACACGTTCGTCATTGTCTAACCACGTCTCTGCCTAAAGGACTTAGCTTCTTCTCTGATCCTAAAGTGAGAAAACAAAAACAAAGATCCCACGGCCTAGACCGCAGGGGGTGGGGTATGAGGGCGGAGCCCCTCCCGAATGAAGGAGAAAAAACAGAACTTCACTGAATAGCACGCGCTTCCCCAACTTCCTGTTACGCATTTCCGTCCCTTTTCACGAAATCACTCCCACAAATCTCCAGCAATCGAGAGGAAAGATGTTACACATCAAAAAGTAATGCAAGCCAAACTCATTGATTTTTACTCACACTGCGATATTCACCGAATTTCAAAGCCAACTGTTGAGAGATGAGATGTTTTTGTGTAGCATTTGTAGGGATGGAGAGGGTGAAAGAAGCTTAGATAAACAAGACTCGTGTCACAGGCTATTCCGAGGGTACTTCAAAGCAAAGTTAGACTCCTTTCTACAAAATATATGAAACGGCTTCTCTTTCATATCACACCCATCTTAAATCTAGCCTACGTGGTTGGTGTTTTCCCTATTTTGTTCATTTCCAGAAGGAAAATCTTTTCGTGTAAAGCGATTTTCATCCCGTGTTAAGAGAAAAAATGCCTGAGTCGGGATCGCTGTATTGTTCTGTGTTAACCGATATTTCCTCTTAAGCGCTTTCGCGGTAAACGTATTCCACTGGATACTGTTATGGTACTATACATTTTTATCACAGAAGTGCAAAATTCAGTTAAGAGTATATTGGTGTCCGCGGTAGCCTAGTGGTCAAGGTAACGGACTCATGGTCCCAATTGTCATGAGTTCGAGCCTAGTAGGGGCTCGAAGTAGTAGGCCTGCCGTGTAGGGGGGGGGCAATGCGCGTTAAATATGTCAAAGCTCAAGCGTCTTTCAGTTGGTGAGGTGTGAAAGTTAGGAGAGGAGGGTGACAGTTGAGGTGACGTCCTCGTCACTTGACCTTGGCTCAAAATTGCGAGGTCCGTCGCCAAAAGCCCTCGAGTATAGCTGAATAGCGCGACGTTAATATTCACTCACGCACTTGTTGTATATTGCTTTTATTAGATTGAAATCAATAAAAAAACATATAATAATGCATTTTCCTAAAAAAATTCTATTTAATAATTTAAGTCATACCATTGAAATTTTTCATAAGTGTTACATTCATTATATATATATATATATATATATATATATATATATATATATATATACATATATATATATATATATATATATATATATAGGTATTATAGGTTTTTACATAAAGGATCCCGTATAAAAGCATTGACAATCTAGTGTTCGTACCACACATAAACATAAATTCAGTATAACTTTGAAAAATAAATCAAAATATACTATTTTTTCTTACTTTTTTCAAAATCAAAGCGATTCTTCCGTCAGGATTTCCTTGAAAACAATCCGTCATTGATGGATTAGAAATCTGGGGTGGTTTTAGATTTGGAATAGGTCGAATATTAATATTCCTATGAAACAAAGCCCATACTGCTTTTGTTAGAAACAACGCAGCATCATGATAGTAGTAATCTAAAATCTAAAAAAAATAGTTTTTGAATAAATAAAATAAATTTATATTTAAGGAATGATCTTATGCACAAAGAAAGGTATCTAATTTTCAAATTATACTCCTCTTTTCCAATAAATCAATTTAAGATTAATATTTGAAGAGCAACCTATGCAACCATTTTTTTATCTTCAATAATTGTAAGACATATTTACAGCATCTGCTTGATGTAAGTTTGAATTAATGAGTGGAAAATGCAAATTTTTACTTAGTATCTAGTTTTTGGTTTTGAATGAAAAGAACACCTTTCTTAATAGCTAGTTTGAAACGTACTATATTTGAGCTTTACTTTTTATAATAAAAAGTTCGCTACTTAATATCAAGAATAAAAACTGAGAAGTAGTATTAAACATTCAGTCTCTAGTTTTGGGACAAAAAAAAATCAGTATGTCGCAACCCAGAGGTTGCAGATGTAGTTTGGTCACTTAAAAAGCAGACGCGCGTTATAAAAATAATAACGTTTATTTATGACTTATCAGCTTATTGTTAATCCTTGTTTAATAACGTTGGGAATAATTCTAATTAATTTCTTAATCTAACTTATAAGATTATCCAAAGTACACTTATCTCTTGATCCGCTTGTAAATCACTTGCCAGTTCTTTACGACTCTTACAATCCTCTCCAAATCAGCTTCTCTATTATCTCCACTTCTCCGAATGGCAGTTATAGCCCGAATAATAACTTTTGGGTGGACGACTCACTACTAATGATTAACAACTAGCTTCTCTTGATTCACGAATAATGATCCCCAATTAACCTTAACACACTCCTTGCCAGGGTTTAAAGAGCATTTATATTAGCATAAAATCAAGTCATCTCTACGGAAGGCGGTTTTAAACCCAAACTACAATTAAAGAATAATTTCTTGAAGAGGATTAGTTGAAGGATCACGGATAGAATCCGTCACAAGTAAAGTAATTTAGTTATGCTAAGATTAAAAATTTTCTAGCATATGTGCCATTGATATTTAAAGGTTAAAATCAATTTTGTCAGCGCACAGTTTATTTAAATATGTTTTTAATAAATGATTTAAATTATATTTCTATGAAAAGAAGCATCTAGAACAGGGGTGTCAAACTCACGGCCCGCAACTTACATTTTTGAGAACCAGCCAATATATCGGCACACAATAATATATAATAAAATAACAAACCGACGGAGAATAAAAATAAGATGGGTAGAATTTGCTTAACTCCTTTTTAATTATACTTTTTTTGCTACAATTAAATAAAACTCGTATACATTTATTTTGAATTATTATTAAGTTTTTTAACACTAAAAACTTGCGGCTCGTGATATCATAAGAGTTTGACATGCTTGATATAGAACATTAAAATATGTACTATCACTTCAAAATTCGAAAAGAATATTTATCCTGCCACACGTTTTCTTACTTCAAATCAATCCAAACAGAAAAGAGGACGTTAAAAAAAATTCTAATGCAAAATAAATAACTAAATAATAATAATAATAAAATAAATTTTAAAAAATTAAACTACACTAATGACATATGTAATGACAATGCTTTATCTGCATTACTCATTGACTTTGCTAAAAATGTAACGGACTTTTAGAGGACTTTTTATGGGTGCTATGACTATCTGTTGCAATTCGAATGAGTAAAAAGAGTGTGATATAAATTTTAAAAGGGATTTTTTATGTGCGAAGAATAAGTTAGAATGAATGCTTTTAGATCTCAGATAAGAAAATATAAAAAATTTAATAAGTTTGGTAACTTTTCTTCAAAGATCTAAAAATATGTTAGTAAAATAAGTGAGTTTTCAATATAAATTTTTTTGATCTTAAGCAATGATACTTCATCAATTATCAACACCTTAAGCATACATTTTTAACATTATGCGTCATTTTAAAAAAGGAAACGCATTGGAAGAGATATGGGCATTAAGTCGATCATGATCAACCGATGAACCGTCAAATCATTCTGGAGTGATCGCCTTTACTAAGACCAAAGACGCACGTACAAAAAGAAACATATTTATGGAGCACCGACGCTAAATAGATTGGAGAATCAACTTTTCACAAAATATGCGACTGTGTTTGCTTAAGAAAATGATGAATGAATTCTATACATGTACATTTATTAGAAGCGAAAGATAATTCTTAACACGTTCACTACCACTGTAGGTGAAAAAGGCGATCAGTGCGATGCCAGCTGTAGAAATGAATTTCCCCCCACTTAGGGAGAAAATAAATGTTGACGATTTAGCTCTTCCCGTGACAGAAAGGGATTGGCTATTGAAACATCATACCGCATCATACCTCTTCCATGGGATTGAGTTATCGAGTTCATGTCATGTCCCGCGATGGTGCGAGAATCGGCATCGAATAAATGCAAGTATATATGTACGTCTGTTTCAGATTCATCGGTTCATGTATGTTCTCTGCCCGCTGCATTGAATACGCCCAAGCTCCACGGTTTAGCAGTTGCTTATAGTTTTTTAGGCATTCAACTTGATATTTTTGAGTTACTTGTGTTTTTGTAGAAAAATAGTGTTCTGTCATATTTTAAAAGAGGAGTATAATGTCGAAAATAAGTGTATAGAAATAAAACGTACACTTTTAATACAGAATGGCCTCACCTACGCCACTGGGTTGACCGCAACACCTTAAACACATTACAAGTAGCCCACACCTTGGAAAAGTCTGCCCTCCCCTGCATTAAAATAATGTTTGAAAGTAGTTCAGAATTTTTAAAATTCTCAAACAAGTTGATACCAACTGTTGATAATGGTTCATTAATAATCATTTTATTAGAAGATAATGCTGTGTGTTGAACTGCTACGTTATAATTAATTTAATCCCTCATATTAATATTTCTAAGAAATTTAAAGTCGATTAATATAAAAAGTCTATTCTGTACAGTTTTTTCAAATGCGTGCATGCTTAAAATAAATTTATAATACTTACACTTAAGTCTGGGTCTCCATTCGGCGATCGGTTGCCAAGTAGTTTGATCCATTCTTCTTTTTCATTTTTTACTCGATTATAATCAGGGGGCAAAGCCAGAAATCCAGTGATTTTTAAGGCACCGAACTCATGCAACGTCCAAAATTTTTCTAAGGTCTTGAAAAGAATGAGAAATACTTATACTAAATGAAAAGAAATATCATTAAATAAAGAAGGAAACGTCGTTATTAAATAAAATTAAAAAAATTTATTACAAATTGCATTCAATGTCATTTTTAATTAAAGTTGTTGTTTTTTTACCTGAAATTGTATTTAAAATAAAACAAAAGTCATTTGTATTTCTTTTCAAAATTTAAAAAGTTAAGTTCAAATTATTGCACTAAATAAACATGATAATCAATAACACTTATAGAAAATGCTACTTTTTCGAATACTATAATATTTTTAAGTAAAGTGTAAAAATTTGTACATAACAGTTCTCTTAAACTTATCCTTGAGGTGTTTCTCTTTGTTTCACATAAATATGAATTTCGGTGTCATTCACGATACCATTATTGTCTTTGAATCAAGAAAAGTGTAACTGTATTATTTTTAGGAGCTTGACTTTGTTTTTTATCGCAAATAACTTATATACTTAGGAATAGCTGAAATATTTCTAAAATATAATCATATTTGTACTCCAAATCAATTGGTGAAACTTGATGTATTTCTTAAAATATTCTTAATTATCACGTTAACTAATCTGAAAGAAAGGTTCCTATATAAAATAGATGAATATTATTCTATTTAGTAATCATATAAAATCTAATGAACAAAAAATTGTAAAAGAAATTAAATAAAGTTAATTGTGTGAATAAAGCTCATCAAAGCATCAATAAAATGACGAGATACGGAGAGGAATTGTTATCGACCTTTTGATGTAATTTTCATAGGTCTCTCGTGAGTTGTATGTTGCCACACATACGAGAGCGCATTTCACATGGTGCTGATTCTGGGTACATGGACACTGATTCTAAGCGTAACTGTATCGGGAGAGAATATATGAGACCCGATACTATTTATCTCTCAGCAGGGGAAAGGATCATTGAGATTGTGGATGCGTCATGGTTTTAACAAGTATTATGTTAAACGACCGCCCTCTCTTGCGTGTGTTTTACAAACAGTTTACACATCCTTTTTGAAACAATAATATATCCAAATATCTATTTCAAGAAGTATTATTCTCTTAATCATTGACCCATTTATAATTAATAAAAATAGTGATAAAATTAATCTTACTAAAAATGTATAAGATACTGTTTGAAAAAAAAAACCTTTAATTGTCTTAATACATTCATTTGTAATTCATTAAATGTAATTGATTTGATATAAGTTTCTCTCAAGATACATCCTAATATATATTAAATACTATACATTATTACACACACACAAATGACATCGTTAGCTAACTTAGGCAATTTTTTTCTCGAATTGAAAGATTTTTAATTTCCCTTTCTACACTACTTCTTTCTGCAAAATATGTTTTTTTTTCTCAAAAAATTTGTATAATATTGTTGTCGTTCTCTCCTATTTACGTAGTGAAATACACTGTTACTTTCATTGAAAGATATTTGTGAACAATTTTGTCTTTCAATGCTATTCTGTGGTCTCCATTGGTATGCTCTTTAGGAACGTTGGTATACTACTCTTTGTTATTTGTGGTTATTGGTGATTATATTTTACAAAATAAAAGTTTTAAATTTTTCATACATTTTATTTATACATTTTTTAAGAAACAGATTACTGTTTTTTACTATAAGATTATGGAGTTTTATATTTTAATAAATTATAATTTTAATTATCCCAAAAAACTGTACTTTCTCTTTTTAAATCAACCTAGTAGTATGAACAAATAAAGAGGAAGTTTGGCGCTTGAAATTATGTTTAACCTTATAATCTTAGCTTTAAGCCTAAAAGTGTGCTATTGCATTACTGCGTTTATTGCTCTTTGACCTGAATCATTTAGCTATAGTCATATTCACATACGCCGTTATTTTTGTCTTAGGTGTACTTGATAAAAAAAATCTGGAGATCCTGGTTTACACCCCCTGCGTTAGACTGTGGTGGAGTTAGGCTTGGAGAGGTCTTTTAGGCATCTTCTTCAAATCCTACAGCTTTGACAGAGACAGAATAGCGTCGACGCTGATCATCATGGCTGCCAGCACAATTGCATCGCATAGTGTTCAGCAAAAAAATTCTTCTTCAGTCGTGGAGAAATAATCATCCGACCAATGCGCGGAGGGCCCGGAATCAATGGGGTTCTAATTGGTCTTTGTTTTACAGAGGCAGGCAGCTATTATCTGGGGTTTAATAAAATGGATTGCTTTCTCTTATGACAACAGATTGCTTCTAATTTTGCATGACACTTGATAGGCCCCCATATTCGGGTACTCCAAATGTCGAAAATCTGGAGCAACAATTAACGCGAATGCCTGGTAGAATATACCCCAAGAAGAGACTATGAATATTTACCACTCTTTACATTCACGTGTGCAGACATGCCTCATAACTGGGGAGGGGGGGGGGTTCTAGTTACTGATTTCATCGTTCAATGCATAATTACTAGCTATTGATGAGTCCTAAGATTTCGAATTTTTAATCATTTAATTACCTGTGCATGACCTTAACATCGAAATTTTTACAGTACTGTATCTCAAATTTAATGATTTGGCTAAAATTCATAACCTATAAAATGCCTCAAAGCAGTAAGTAGTACTCATTCTTTTAAATTATATTTGTGTGTGTAATCAATTTAATAACTTCATTGAATTTTATATGTGTCAAAAATATATATTTTATTTTGAATAAGGATTTTGTGGCACATAATTTGCGATTTTAACTCTTCAAAAACAGAAAATAAGCTTTACTCAATGAATAATAACTCATTGATAAGTTATTATTCAGTGACTGGTATTCACAAGTTACTCAAGTTGAACGGGGAAAGTGCTGTATAAGTTCTTTTTTAGTTTCATTCCTCTATGTTGTTCTTTTTTAAAATTAACGAAGGAGTTAGAAAAGCTCATTTTAAATGCCATTTTGTTTTGAAAGCATAGAATGAATAATAATAATAATAATAAAAACTTACTGGTTCACTCAACAGAAAATTATAATTTTTCTTCCTCACTCCTGTATGATGCACGTGGAGTTGTAAGATGTCACGAGCTAACGAAGACTTGGTGTCCAAAATAACGTTGAAAGTACGATGACTTCCAGGTTTATCTAGATTCTGAAGAAACTCTACAGCTTCACTGGCCGTTTTTACCCGAGTAATACCTATTAACTTTAAATGCAATGCTGCATATCCAACTCGAAACATTACTTGCAGTTTCTCGGGTCCTAAGATAAATAAAATAGAATTAATTTAATCAGACATAAGTATCAACGAACACATACTCACTACGATAACTAGATTCTAAGCTGTGGAAAAAAATAGCAAGATTACAAAATTTGTAGCCGGCTGGGTGGCATTGTTGGTTCGTCACTGGCCTTCTTCACCTAAGGTTACAGGTTCGACCCCGGCCCAAGTCGGTGGATTTTCATGATGCAGAAAATCGACAGCGTCCGTGTCGTATGATTATGCGGTATGTAAAAAAAATCCCTTGAGTGTCCGTTTGGCTTGGGGGCTCTCGGCAAAATTAAAATTCTTAAAAACAATTTCGCATCGTCAGAGCTCAGGTGCCGCTCTCTGGGGAGGAAACTGGGTGTCAAAATTACTTGCAGCAATTGGTATCACCTATATGGTGCTGCACTAAAAAGTGATACCAGTTCTTGGGGAATGTACTAAGTCTGCAAAGGTAAAAATATCAATCCTCCGAAGCTCCATTAGAAAAAAAAAGGTTGTTATGCTTATAAAAGCGAATGTATTCAAGTTTTGTGTCATACTAATAAATTTTGAAGCAATGGGCATTTCGCAAGGTCTATTCTCATTAACTTGGTTTTTTTTCTCATACAGCCAAATTAGCTCTTTGAGATAGGACAACTCAACATCACAAATAAATAGAATATAAATAGTCAATGATATAGTGAATAGCTTATGCGGCAATATTGTCGACCTAGTTCTGCCTGAATTGTAATCCCTTATTTCTGAATTGGAGTCCGGAACTGTAGTAGCTAAGTCATTCAAAGATATTGGAAGATTTCTCATGAGCGGGGTTCTGACGTTGCATCTCATTAAAGGCAAGTACCCATTATTTATTACTATTTTATTGTCTTATTTACATATCGCGTAATCAGGTTTAACGTTAAATTAATAAAAGTGAATTATTGTGCTTAGCTGTTTGTATTCTTTTGAGTCCGGTTTAATGTTCTTTCAATCACTATTGGTTCGGATCCTCCGAGTATCTGGTTATTGAGACTTCCACTTCGATCAACCCGAGGAAGAGGTAACGTGACAACGTAACAAAAGATTTTCCACCGAGAAATAATGCTTCATTATTTATCCAGAAGGAGACAAATTAAATGTAAGAGAAAAAAATACAAGTTTATTCATTGCGAGATATTTTAAGTGATAAACAATATTTAAGTTTCTGCTCCTCTTAATGTTCTCAGATCTATTCGATAACAATTACATGAAAAAGATCAAGTTTACTCAGAGCTGGCATTGCTCCAGAAATTAAGAGCGATAAGATACGAAAAAAGGAATATATCATTTTTTTTTCTTTTACAGATTCTCTACGCGAACAATTTGTGCCATATATCCTCTAGTATGTAATTCACATAAGTTTTCACTTTTATAATAAGAGCACAAAATAAATTTAATGGTTCTTATAAAAGTTATTCTTACACCAATTTAAGGATACTAGACTTTTTTGCAACTCCATTCACAATTAAGACCAGATTAATTAGTTAATTAAATCGATGCTAATGAATTAACGGAAAACTTCACGTGTTGGCCTGGTCGCGATGGGCAGAGGAACGCTGATGGTTCCTGACCCTTGATCCTGTAGGATTAAAAAGAAAGTGTGAGGCGAGTGCCCGCGGTAGAAATATTCGGTTTCTTTCGAACCCTTGAGATCCGACGCCCGGAGAAGAAGCGAGGAGCAGGTACGCAGCGTACCGGCTCACAGTGCTCAGTTTTCCCGATCTGGCGCAAGAAAACCCTAAAATGAAATTGCGCGAAAATTAACAACCCACAATTTATGGTCCTCATAAGACCCCTAGCCGTGTTGTAATCAGTTTTCTTCAGTACGCGATTGGAAATCTCCAACAGTCGACGGTTTAGATCGGGTTTGTTGGGGCTACGAGGAACGCCTGTGAGCCTCATTTTCTAGTCGGAAGTTCTATCGTTTCGTCTGAACAAGATTTTGTGGCTTTTGGTATTTATCTTTGAAAATACACATTATGGGTAAATAATTTCTTTATTTGACTCTCAAATTAGGATCAAATTTGATTCAAAATTATAAAAACGTAAAATTTAGCACATTACGCAATTGCCACAAACACATTTCGTTTTTTTGTGTTTAATGGACTAGAACTTTTGGGATTGACACGGGTTGTTCAATATAACACTTAAGCCACATAGAGTAGATATGGACCTTTAATTTAATACCAAATTTAGGTGCTATTCCTGCAACTCCCAAAGTTATGATTTTTTACAGTGTTAGCCGTTGGTGTATTTTTGCGACGCTTGTTTTGCCTTCTTATTTCTCTTCGTAGGAGGCCGCGTCAACACGAGTCCTGCGAATATAATGCTAGTGACTCGGAATCATGGAATAAATAGTTCTGCTGCTCAAATACTACCAAACCCTCCCTACCCACACAATCAAGCACAATATATGTTGCCCCCCTTCACTCCTTTCCTATATCCCTCCCCATCATATCTCTCTCTTATCCTTTATTACATATGTATAATGCTAATGCTTGTAGATGCGTACTTTTGTTCGATTGTATTTGTTTAATCTGTTAAAATTTAATCTTTAACTTGCCACCCTATTTTTTGTAAATATTCTCCCACATGTGTCACATTACTATTGCTGTTATATCCTTAGATCCTTATTCAAAAACTAGATCCACTTAGCGGTCACTTATTCTTGATCAATTTCACACCTGACATAAATTTATTGAGCCTCTAAGAGCCTTATCTCTTGTTAGAAAATATAAATAGTGCCCAATTTACTTTAACCTAAGAGGCAAGCGTGCGGGCACAGAGTCACCCCAGGCTCACGAAATCGTTAATTCTGGGAAAACTGTTTATTTATTGCCAATGACCTTAACAGTATCCTCCTATAGGACGATCTTCATGGGAATTAAAATGTATTTGTAACATATTTCCTTCTTTTTTGGGCGTGGCAGACGTTTTTTTTTACAGTTTTAAGGTACTTGTTTGGACTGAGTCTCGCGCGACCACTTGAGATCCAAGATATTTTCTACGAACATGCTAGATATTTTCCCCCTTATGAACAACTAAGTAGTTTTGATTGCTGTGTTGTACGACTTATTATGGTTTATAAATGTAAATGATCAAAATAACAGAAAAAGAAATGGTATCGAAGGAAGTTGAAAATTATCAAGCCAGGGAAGAACCTGCTGAAATAAAGCATATTAATCATCATTTCAAATTTTTACCAAAAGAACACCAGGAAAAAATATGAAGCCATAAGTGTAGCACAAGACACTCTTTCGTTCTGTTAAAAAGTCTTAAGCAAGAAAAAGTTCAACATACTGTTTATTGACCATCAAAGGACAATAAAACTACAATAACTTGAACAGCATATGACATTTGTGCCTGCCAATAACATTCCTACAATGTTTCCGAAAAGTGTCTGTGATTTGTGTCCTTTATTAAAGTCACGCACATTTGAAATTTCTTGGTTCTGTTTGGTTGATATTTTTTCTCAAATTTTCAAAGAAAAATTTAAAAGTAGGTAAGTATACATACTTTCTCTTAATTAAGTTATTCCCGATTTTTATCACGTACAGTAAAAATAATTATAAAAAAAGGGATTGGAGTGACTCAGTCACCCCGCGTGACCATTAACGTTAGTATCGAGTGCGCGCCTACTCCCGAGTTAATTACAATAATTTTTAATCATTAGATATAATTATGAAGACTTTAAAGCCAATCAGGAAAACTGCCCACTGTGCGGCTGAGCGATTATGACTAACACATAAAAGTGACTTTATTCATTTTTTTCTTCCCAGTGAACTACTGATTGCATGAAACTGATAATATTGTTTTTTTTCTATAACAATAAATAAAATGATGCCTTTAACAAATTAGCTGCATAGTGTGTGTACGCTACCGATACTACAATATCTATATATTTATATATTAGGGTTAATCCGGGTTATATGGAGAAAAGAAAGATTGTTATTAATCGTAACCTACCTATGAGAAGAAGATGTTCTATGCTAAGCAGATTAGGTGGGGGGGACTTAAGATAATAATTTCAAAATTTGCTATTAAATTTTCAAAAAATAAAAGTTTAAACATTTAATACATAATTTATGATTTTAAACTCAAAATAAAAAAAATTTCAGCAGACAAATAACCAAAAACGATGTTTATTGAGAAATGAGCACTGAGTGGTGAATGATACAATGTACATTGCAACACTTCATAACCCTTTTTCCTCTCCCCGCACCATGGATCAGTCGACCCAAGCTTTTTTCCATCTTTCGCTTTATCGTTCTCTGTTATTTCGAACCTATTTCTGTTATTTGTTTTCGATTTATAGTTTGATTTACCTGATGTTTTTTTCTTGTAACCATTTAGTAGGTATCTATTCACATCACAATAAATGTTAAAAATTACTAAAATACTTGTTTCTTAGACAAAAATTACTTTCACTTTTTTCAATAAGAAAACTCAAATACCTAAACTTCATTGCCTTTGTGTTGTTGTTACTATGCCCCCTGATCAACAGTAACATTAGATCAAGGCCCACAAAATTCATCGTGGCAAGGGCTAGAAGTACGCCTGTCGTTAGCCGTAGCTTTGAGCACCAAGCAGGCTACAGTACGATTTGGCTCGGTTCCACCCCAATTTTGAGGGAGAACACTGGAGTGATCTTAGGCCTCCCACCTCTCTTCCCTTTCACCAACCTCACGAGAGGACGTACGGCTCGACGGCTATTTTGAGTACCCCCTGCCGCAAAGGCACTATACATTTACAAACATTTATGCCTTCTCCGGGATTCGAACCCAGGCTCTACGGGACAGCAGTTAGCGTCACTAACCACTATACCGGATGGGTGGCTTATTGCCTTTGTGGCAGTACTTAACATGTCAGTTAATTTACCGTATTTACTCCAATATAAGCCGCACTGTTTTTCCAGTGTTAATACTACTGAAAATTGAGTGCAGCTTAGAATCGAAGGCAAATCGACATCGTGTGGGAAAATGGCAGCACTGCCACCAATTCCGAAGTCAGCTGTGACAATGAGAGTAGCGAATCATTTTCGAAACATATGATAATGACGGTTAAAGGGATTAAGGTTCTTGTATGCATTTGAAATTTTTTTATTATTGGTAAAATACATTATTGCGTTAACTTCTTATTGTTGGTCATTAAAAATTTTTAAAGAATTTCTTAATTGTCATATTTTGATGAACCTTTTATACTATTTTTTTTTCCTTCTGAAAAACGTATAGAGAATTGAGAGCGTGACTTAGAATCAGTGACAAAAATTTTTCACAAAAACATTTTGAGAATTTGGGGTGCGGCTTAGATTCGAGTAAATACGGTATTTTATTTATTTTTTTCACTTCATCTGTATACTAGAGAACTTTTCATCCTCATTAATAGGTT
>BMAO01016942.1:0-24197 GCA_019973975.1 Trichonephila clavata | reverse complement strand
GAAGAGGAAAGGGACCTGTGCTTAAAGAATTTCCGATGAATAACGATATTGTGGAAGCGTCGGGACGATTGTAGATTTTCTTCATGACGATCCACAGGGTTGCCGATTTGGCGAGGAATCGTTAGAGCGGACGTGATTCGACATTGGAAACACATTCCCTGAATAGCATAATTTAGCAGAATCTCAAAGTCAATGAGCTTCTAAAGTATAAATACCATCATGTATACTGTATGGTTAACTATGTTTTAGTTCTTATCTTTCATGTTCTTTAAATAATGAGGTTCTTTTTCTGGTAACCATAATGTAGTTCCTAATGCGATATTAGTTTTAAATCTAGCCATTTTGATTCTTTGGTTGGGGAAAGAATATTACGCCACCAATCGTATTCCAAAAAATTGTAAATTTATATCAATGAAATTAATACGATAACCGGTTATTCAATCAGGTGCCATGTGCATGGGG
Organism: Trichonephila clavata; assembly: GCA_019973975.1. Lineage (NCBI taxonomy): Eukaryota > Metazoa > Arthropoda > Arachnida > Araneae > Nephilidae > Trichonephila > Trichonephila clavata. The sequence continues at coordinate 23,735 of BMAO01016942.1, read as the reverse complement.
AAGAGTAAAATTTCTGTTTCATTGGAAGGAGAATCCAATAAAATATTCGATTCAAAATAAAGGGCACTGGAATATCAAGAAAGTAATCAGTATGGAGTATAACAGTACAGAAGGGAACTTGCTGAGATGGATATTAGTTAAATTTAGAGGTATTCGTTGAAAACGTATTTGAAAGAATCAGAAAATGTATTCGTTGGAACGTTATTCATATGCTATATTATATTCATACCTTTTATATTTCAAATAACTGCACGAAAACGATAAAAAAAAAATTCCTTCCTGAAACTGTAGTTATGAAAATATACTTCAATCTAATGTTAAAATGAATAAATTTAAATGTGTTTTATAATGGAGCAAGAAAAATATATATTTGTGTGTCATACAATTCTTATAATTTTTTTACGGACCATGGACCAATTTTTAATACATTTACTTCATGAAACAAAAAGGTATCTTTCTCATCATTTGAACATAATTCAAAAAATTAAGCTATCCGATCCTCTATCTATTGTTGATTTGCTACTACTAAAGAATAAGTGTGACGTTAATAATAAAACGAATAAGGACGATGTTAATTTTAAAATAATAATAAACGCCTACACAAAAAATAAAAAATAAAAATATGAATTCGGAGGATTTTATGAAATAATGTTATTTCACAAAATAAGTTATTCTTGAAAGTATTTATTGAAAATTCAATTTATAATTATTCGGTCTCTTACAGAAATATATTATTTAAATTTATTAAAATTGTACTAAACAGCTCAATTTTTTTAAAATTTATAAACTTGGATTTTTTTTTCTAAATTGCAACGGGACAATGAAGCATCACATAATCTCTAAATAAGTCTCATTGTATCAATGCAAAAATGAAAATTAAAACTAATTCATTAATCTAGCTCTTTTTCTCTTTTCTTCTATGGAAATATATTTTGGTTCATGGAATTCCATCAGCCCGTTTGAATCTATTGATTAGTAAAATATTATATTGATAATCTCTACAATTATTTCAAACACAATGGAAAAAGATTTCAGATAGTAGTTTAATAGTAGCTTCCCAAAGCAAAATTAACATACAATTTAAAATAACAAAATTGTTAAAAAGCATTCGATTCGCAAATGATTATTATTCAACTAATAGGTTGTTACAAAGTGAATACTATTTAAAACTTCATAAGATCAAGTGCTTTATATCAAATTTGATCTACATAATAGATTTCATGTGTGTGTGTGTGTGTGTGATAGGATACTCTCTCTCTAATTGGTATATATTGCACCAATGACAGCGTCATTTGAAGCCTCTAATCCTTTCGACAATGGCAACAGATACCTACAGGAAAAGTGCAGTTAGAATCAATTAATTCGGTCTCAAACCATAGAAAAATGTAAAACATTTGATTATTCCAAGTAAAATTTTCAGTTAGATTTTTAATTCCTGAGTATACGACTCAATACTTCACAGAAGAGGGAACGGGATCTTCAGTACAAGGCAGGTTGTCTTCCACGGGCCAACGCTGCGATAAAGTCTCCTTTCTTGGCGTTTTCAGTGTACGCAAAATTCTTGTAGGGTTCCACGTATAGAAAGGGTTCCCTTCGAAAATAGATAGATTGTGCGGGATTTAAAATGCCGCTCGGATTGAGTCTGGTGCATTGGCTAAGGTCCAAATCGACCCGATAAATGACAAGTGAAACATTTGTTACGACCCAATCCGGACAGCCATGACAGTGGAAAGGGGCATTTGTTTCAGGGGGCAGAAATTTTCCCGCTCATTTTCAAAACATTAGAATGGGCTTCCCTTGGAAAGGGGCGTGGCCTAATTGTTTGATCAATGGTTCTCTTAGTGGAATGGGGCAACATATAGGGGGAAGGGTATAAATAAAAAGATTGGACACAAATGTCAAATGGAGTCAGACGATTTTTAGTGGAATGGTATTTTTCTTTCTTTTTTTTACAAAGCATTTCTGCGATTTTGTTTTCTCTCTTTCTATCTTTCTGGTTTTTCATGTGGAATAATCGGTTAGTTTTGAGGCTGACCTCTTTAACGGATGTTAAAAATGGGTGGATGAGCATGGCAGCAAAAAAAAGTTGCTGTGTGTATGTGTAGGTTTTTCTCCCCTGAAATCTTGAGAGCTGCTTGAAAAATCAGTTGAAAAATGTAAGGAAGAAAGTTTTGTTTTCTTTCCCTTTTCTAAAAGTTTGCTAATGAATGTGTATGCTTCATTTTTCTTTATAATTGCATTACAATTGCCAAATATTTCAAACAATCAATGCTTTTTCAAGGTTTTAATCTAGTTTAATCAGAAAAGTCAGCAATAAGTAGTAACATATATTTAGACACAGAAAGAATTTGAAATTAAAGTGAAAATAAGGATTAAAAATTATAGTATTAAAACAGCATTGCATTAAGAGTTTTATTTATATGTTTAATGTCTCTAATGAATTTGGTTAATCAGCTTTGCACTTAATCTAGTTCACTTTGCACATTTCTAATGGAATATAAATGACAAATATAGTAATTGAGAAGATTCATATGATATGGATGGAATTTATGTTGGCATATGATTTTCCAACACTTCATAATTCCGCTCTTAAAGGTGCCATGGTAACTGAGGCCATAGTCACGAACTAGTGGCTGGATCACCGTAAGTTCCAGCCTAGCACTATTGACAATCAACAGTGTAGAGTAGCTGATGCACGTTAAATCAGTCATGACTTAAACTCACGTTAGCGAGGTCTTACAGTTCAGGAAAGAGGGTTCCAGCTCAATTGTCGTCCGCGTCACTTGACCCAGATCCAAATTATGAGGACCATCACCATAGCCCACGCGTTGCGTTTGAGTGCAAAGTTTTAAAAAAAATCAGTCCATTCGCTCGTAAAAGGAAATGGGCTTTGAGATCCAAGAGCTACCATCCTATATACTTATTTGATGAAACAGATTTGAATCCACGCATTAAAAATGCTACACAGCTCTAGTATTGCTAAAATTGCAATTTAATTTGGAAATGAATGCTATTAAAAAACTTAAGTAAAGTAAAAAGAAAATAAAATAATTTTTTAATATTTTATTTTTAAAACATGGTACGTAAATCAAAACTGCATGATTTGTCTTAAAAGAACAAGTATCGTAAAAGAATCTTAATGAAATTGAAAAAAAAATATTGATTATTAATTAATACAACTGTTAGTAACATGGAGATGCTATCCGATTTAGAAAAATGGATCATTTGAGCAAAATACGGTTTATTGGCAACGAACTTTCTAAATTTTATCTTCTCTCAAGTGATGTGGCTAGTACAAGAACTAGCACCTCAATTTATGAGCTTCAGTGCTGCATTACAAGATGACTTAAATGCTTATTAGAAACTTAGGCAGCTGTTATAAAATCCCTACGTAGACTTTAGCTTGAACTAGGTCTAGATATAAGACCAAGACTAAATCAGAGCTTTACCAGCCATGAGTCCATTATCACAGGCATATAAAATATTTATTACAATTTATATTAAAAATTTCACTAAGAGCATATATCAAGAAATTATTTCAGCATTTTGATTAAGTATTATACTTGTTAGAATATTTAAAGGCATCGCATGCTAAAATTTATTTAAGTGTATTTCGCAAAAGACAAAATTTAAAAAAAATGTAAAGTAAAATACTATTCGAATTTTTGAGATATTTGATAAAATTATGAAAAAGCAGAAATACGGAAGGAAAACTTCTAGCAAAAAAAAAAGTAATATGAATCCATAACTGAGTAGTACGAAATAGAAAAGTTATATTTTCGAAAACTTGCCATCTTCAAAAAGCACGGAATTCTCTATATTCATGAAATCTCTAAACTTATTTGCGTATAAAGTGCTTCAGAGAATTGTCTACGATGAAAATGCAATATGAGGAAGAGGTCAAACAAGTAAGAAAAATATAAGATAGATTGAAAAGAAATAATGCTGTGTACTTCATTCCTTCTTCAGATTCACTTTCCCTTCCTGAAAATATTCAATACTGTGTTTTTAACCTTATTTTTTAGAGAACTTTATTTAAGTATGCGTAAGAGTAAAAGTTCTATGTATTCTAACTTATTCCTGATGTTATATTAAGGAACTACGTAACTACTTTTAGAAAGTTTGGGCAGAAAATTAAAGTTTAAAAAATAAATTAAATCTATATTGTATGAATTGAGAATAAAATGTATGATAACACGAACACAAAACTGTTTTTTTCCTTACAAAATACACGAGTACGTATAAAAACTGTTTCACTCAGTTTTTATGAATTCATGTATTCCAACCTTGTGCATGCCTCATATTTATTTTTCATGCAATAAGCGCATGTATATATGTAAGAAAAGTTTTGTATAAATAGAACATTAAGAACGATTTACTGTTTGATTCATTCAATCACTTTCAAAATGTCCGTTTCAGGCACAAAAATGTAAATTTATTTTCATCGTAGGTCACATTTATTATACGATAAGAACTTATAACGATCGTTTTACCAGAGAGAGTAGATTTAACCCCTTAAGCAGTTTTCCCGTACACCGTATGGGTTATCGAAAGCTGAGCACAACCGGTTTGCCCGTAAGCTGTACGGGCTCCCATATTTTCTTCTTTCTATCTTCGATTTGCCCATGTTTTTAATTTTTATGGTGAGATTATTATTGCTAGTGTTTTTAAGAGATGCAGTTTGTCCATTATATTGAAAGATTTCTCATCCGGGATTTTCTTGGTGGATGACGGGAATTTAGATACTTAAAAAAATTCAATAAAGAACAGGGCTTGTCAAGACAATGTGATATTTGATGCCAGGAGAAAAATGAAAATGGAAAGATAATTCAAAAAAGCCGATATTATCTCTAACCCCATTGCGATGTGAGACTTAATATCACAAAGGGCTCCAAATTCTCTGTGCGCATACATAAATACACGCACACGCAAAATCCTCGATCGTTTGAAAAAGAGGTACGATTATGAAATCTTTTTGGAAAGAGAGAAATTCTTTTAAGAAATATGAAACATTCTTCATAGCATGCAGGTAGTACTTATAAAAAGCAAACATTTAGAGGTTTGTTACTTCACAATTATAAAATAGAAAATAGTGCGGAAATATCAAAATTGAAAATTAAAATAAAACGTTTCGATTCTCGCATTCTGTTAAGTACTATGCTTAGTTATATGCAACAAAAAATGTGCCTTTAGGAACATAATGGGCAAAAAAAAAATGACCACTTAAGATTTAAGTGGTTAAAGTAAATTCGATGTTTAATTTTATTAAAGTCAGAACAGGAAAATTTTTGATAACGTAACTTTAAACTGTGATCAAATAATGATTAATTGCTTGTTTATTAACGTAGTACGTTGTAGAAATAATTGTAACACAAGGACTTTTGGCAACAAACTTCATGATTTTGAATTTGTATCAGTGACGAAGACGATATCTGATTTAGCAGCCTATCTCGCAAATTTCCACAGGTCAAATCACGAACACGATTCCTAAAGCTGATAATTCACTTTCCTATTTTCTATACTAATCCATGCGAGGATTTAGAAGTTCAATTCTGTTTAATGTTAGCACTCACATTATTCTTCCTAACAGTTTTTTAGTAAAAAAAATCAGGGTGAATTTGTCGCTCGACTAGAATATCGCATAAAAAACTCGATACCACGTTCATTAAGTTGCAATGCTCTTCCATTATTTTTCAAAAAAAAAAAAAAAAACGTGATGGGGGGGGGTAATTTTTTTTTATTTTGAAAAATAATTATAATTGTGTTTGTCATTATGTATATGAAAATTCTGCAAAAGGTCATAAAAATATATTTATGCTTATTCTAATCTCAGTTGCGTTTTTTTCCTATTATTTGATCAGAAATATAAATATGAGTATAATAAACAAGTTCTTACCATGTACTCAGATTTAGCGCGGGCTCTGCATCTTTGAATGCAATTTTTAGATAAGTTACATTTTTATCATAATGGATTTAGATTTTCTATCCATTATTTTCAATAGGTTTTTGCTCAGTATTATTAACTTGCCCCAAAGCATGTTCAACCCCACTTTTGTATAAATTATTTTATATATAAGCTGTCCTAAATCATCAATGTTTATAATACTGTATCATCCATACTTTTATATTTTTTTTATATTTAACTCTATTAATTTAATTTTTCATATATCCTCTTAAAATCTATTGTCTGGTTATCTTGCAATTTCAATTTGTTTCAGTTTTGATTAATGTTTATTCATCTCTATCGTGTAGAGAAAGTTTGACTTTATATATATATACATTTCCTTTAAGTTACGAAGTGGTATATTTTTGTTTCAAGTCAAAATACACAACTTACTGTAAATCATTATTAATAGTATTGGAAACAAAGGACGCCTTATCCGCGATTGATCCTGGTCACAAGCGTGTGGGTGTCGTTATCGAGCCGAGAGTTCGAAACCTGATGCCACTGAAGATTTGCTGTGTAATGAGACTTATGCCCATTAAATTTGTTGGGGATCAAAGTCCTCTCGTAGATGGAGTATGAAGGTTTCGAGAGCGAGGTATAAGCTTAAGTATCCTTCGCGTCACTTAATAATGGTTCAAAATTATGAGGATTTTTTCCAACAGCCTTTGTGTTGTTTCATGGTGTGACGTGTATTAAAGTCAAATAAAACGATGTTGGCAATAACATCATTATTTTTATCTTTTTTATTGCTTCATATATAATCTCAGTTCTTTCACACAAATTAAACCTTACTAATATCATTGTTTTAAATTCTCTTTTAATTTTTTTTAATATTTGATTATTTTATATACATAAGAATTAAAATATATTCTTCCCACAGTTAACCGCGAATTTTATGAGAGAAATATAATGAACTAAATTAAAAATCAATAATTAATAATTGTTAGTCGGACAAATATAATAATAATAAGCCAACATTATGGAATTGATTTATCCAGAGATCCCAAAATTGATTATGTATGAACTAATTTAAATTCAAGAACTTCCTCTTATTACCATTAATCAAATTAACTAACTATTACAATGAGATTATTCAGGATTTTCTGTTGTAACATTAATTACAAAGATTCATTATCAAAATATCAGAATATATATTAATATTAAATATTATTACAGTGTTTCAGTCTTATTGATATAACTCCATTGAAAGTTCTCATTAGTTTGAGTTAACCTTACTCAGTAGTTGGACGGGATATTATAATTTATTATCTTGGTTAGTTAACAAGAGTACGATATTTTAGCTGGCATTGAGCTCCCTAGCTTCTATACATCTTCTTGTGAAGATTTTGAGGTCAAATTCAATTATAATTGTGTAGCGGCAACCATTATTCCACAAGACGTCTTAAGGGAATTGGTATAGAATCAGTGATCGATCCACGACTTGAGTCCTACATCTGTAGAAGTGAAATTCTTAGTGTGGTAGAAACTAATATTATTTTGAACAACTAATATTGCATGGAAATGCTATTTATATACTTCAAATGCAGTAAGCAAACAATTGAATGATTGAAGTATAATTGTAAGGATTCATTTGTTATGTATTTTCTTTGAATTTAATGTATATGTAACCGTATGTATAATTCAATTATTTCATAGAATAACTAGTTATTTCATTAAATAACTAGACACGTCAGTTAAAGTATATAATATATGAAAAACTTCATACCTTACCAAGTTAATCTATGAAATAACTAGTTATTTTATGAAACGAGTAACTATTGATAGAACGCTAAAGTGAAAAATAAACAATTTCAAGTTTATTTTATAAATTAAGTGATCATAAAACTATATGAAACCTCACAAAAAATACATTTTATCCCTATTATGGAGGATTAATTGATAAATAATAATGAAAACACGGATGATGAAATTTATTATTGCTCATATTGCCAGCATTAGTTAAATATAAAGGAAGAAAAATATGCTTTGCATTTGTTACTGGCTCAATTAACTTTTCCACTCCTTGAACTCTAAAGATGTAATAATTCTGGAGTAATAAACTGACACTTGATACTTTTTCTGTGCTGTCTAAGAACTTTTTTACTTCTGCTATCAAAATTAATAATTTTTCACGAGTAAGTGCACTATTGTTTGTCTTTCCTCCGCGTTTGTTTATTAAGATTCAAACCTCTCTTGCATTAAATCTTTCTTATTTACAGGTTGGTCTTCCATTACTGCAGAAATCATTGCTTGAGGACAGGTTTCAAATATATAATCCAATATGTGTGTGTAAAACGCGAATATCAATACACCAACTAAATTCTACGTTTCAAGGCAAACGGAATGAAGAGTACACACACACATCATTGCAAAGCAGCTATAATAGGTTCAAAATCTTTCGAAAGCTGCATTTCATACTTTAACAATCAAGTAATCGTTATTCCATAGAATACCTAGTTAAATCATAGAATTTAATAATTTTATGTACTTTAACTGACTTGTCCACTTATTTCATGTAATACCTAGTTATTCTTTGAAATAACTGACTTCACTTTAACGGTTACATACACAACAGAAACTTTAGCAAATGACGCTCATTACGTAGTATAATAGAAGCTTATATATGGAATAACTGGTATTGTATGAAAATGCTGTTTTCTTTCAGGAAGTGGAGTTGAAAAAGTATGAAACAGAAGTATTCAAGTATAGTTAGATAAGGATTAACTCGATTAAATATTTTCCTAGTATAAAGTTCACAATAAAATGTATTTAAGTGGTTTTCTCTCTCTATCTCTCTCTCGGTTCTTAGTATTATGGAATGCTCTCTGGAAAAAAATAGTATATATAAATGTACTGTTTTATTACATCAAGTGCAGTTTAAAAAAAGAGCAAAATATGTAAAAAAAACTGAGGCATAATTGTAAGAATAAATACCTCTTTCATATTTTACAATACAAATTGTTGCAAACGGCGTTCAATTTAGTTAAAACAAACTTCATAGAAATAAAAAAGAAAATTTATTTCCTCTCATTTGTCATAAAGTGTTTTATATTGCTATATAAACTTAATGTATAAGCAACAGCTTCAGTTAATTTGTTGTTACTTAAGAGCCTTTTAGAAAGATTAGCATAATTGTTTTGAACATATAAAATTATTTTCTTTAAGCACTACATAAATATAAATAAATTTTGTTTCTTATATTTTATCCAACATTCCAAATAAAAAAAAGTGGAATCTATTACATTCCAAGCCATAAATTTTACTTTTAGTTTACCAAGTTTAGCTAGCTATCATGAAGAGAAAATATTCACTTGAACATTTTTCATCGTAAAAATGCTTGAAAATATTACTTTAAAGCTTTCCGTCAAGTACAAAGTCATTTGATTTACTTTTGCGAATAATTTACAACGATTAAAATAATAGATCTAGCAAAATAAATTTGTCTAAATTTACATTTATAAATCTATTATTACTATAAAAAAAGCACGTCTTCTTTCATTTTGAAAAAAAAATTAATAAATCAAAAAAGCTTTATATAACTAAATTTTAAATAAAAATATAAAACTATAAATATTTACTGAGTTTTTCATTCTCTTGATTCATACAATCAACACTTCTGTGCGCTTTTATTTTCAACATCTAAAATTTAACTAACTTAAGAGAAAATTATTTCTAAACCAATTTAATTTGTGGTAATATTTCTTACAATACATTTTTCCACATTTATATTTTGAGTTAATCGGCTATTTTTGACGGCACTGATTTCTCATGGGGAATATTTTGACCTGCATAACTCATAAAAGAATCTTAGTTTATAAAGATTTAACATACATTATAAAAAAAAGACTGACTTAAGAAAGATATAGAAACAAATGAAATACAAGTATTTGTATAATTGAATGAAATGCATTTTCTGATTTAAAATAAATAAGTCAATAAAATTTCATTACCTGAATGTATTGTTTTGAACTTCCTAATTATTTTTAATAAAAATAAAAAATAATATGCTCATTGATTCAAAAATGTGACCATTTTCAGAGTATCGTAAATTTTTATTGAATAAAGTTATTTACATGAACTTTTTCATGTGGCTTCCTTTAGCATAGCACACTATACATAAACGTTTAGGCAAAGCCAAATGAGCTTTTTCATACAGATTTGGCAAAAAATTCCTTACATAACATCTATTTATAATTGTTATTTTTTATATGTATCCCCCTCCCAAATATTAGCATGGAGCACAGTCGAGGGTGATGGTAATTATTTCTCATAAGAAAGAAAATTTGTTTATTTATTTATTTCTCTTTCAGAAATTTTATAGTTGATTTTGCAGTATGGCTTGGTGCAGAATCTTGGTGGGGAAAAAATTTACTCAAAGGTAAAAAAGTTTACTTTCTTTGATTATATGCTTCAAAACTTTTTTTTTGATAGAATATGGCACCAATGCATCAATTTTAGCCTTTGGTTCTACAAAAAATGGTTTTGTTAATCCTTCACTGGACATTCCCATTTATACCATAACACCTGATGACTAACTTGAATTTTGCAAAGCAGCTTCGTCTTCGAAAGCTTTTCGCGTTAAATATGCTTTATCTTCGTTTCACCAGTTGCGAATGACAGAGGAAACAGTGCTTCATCTGAAATTATCCATATTTTGTATCTTATTTTGCATAACATTAAATACAAAGGTCATGAGAGTTTCCTTCGTTTTGCTACGGTCTTTGCAGAAATTTGATGACAGACTAATTCATTCATTCACTTATAACTAATTTTCTTTTAATGATGACAAATTGTCGATTGTGATACCTGTAGTTTCTTTGCCAAAGTCCTTTGAAGCAGAGGATTTTCCACAGTGATATGTCTTTTCATCTTCTTTTTTTCATTAAGGACTTCCATTCACTCACATTTTTATCCCTTTTCTGATTTAGCTTTTTACGCTGCCAGCCACAATTTATTTCATTTCTAAGTTTAAATAGTAATGCATTATAGAAAAATGTCTTTTCTGATTTTTAAATTTTTTTTTTAAAACAGAATTGGAACAAACATCCTCAAAAGCTTTAAAATTTGGTTTCGGGTTTGAGGATCTGATTTTGGTACCATAAATTACTCCCACTAATAAAAATGTTAGATTAATAATTTAAATGTTTCATTTGCAAAATAAATAAGTAGTAATACGATTGAATTTTACTATAAATAGTTATATGCTTTTAAAATTGGTCACATTAATTTTGGATCAACTGGTAATACACTAAGAAACTTCATACTTTGATAAACTTTTGTTTCATTAAATCTGATGAAAATTCCAGTTCGTGATAATGTATCGCAATTTTACAGTACATTGCAGTCGAAAATATTATTTAAACCCTTTTTATTAAAATATACAAAAACATAAAAAAATAATTATCAGGCAATTTAATAACTGTAATTTACCAAAAGTACCTTATTTTTTTAAAAAAAAATATAGTAAGGGCAAAAAACATTATATATATATATATTATATATAACACTGCCAGCCACAATTTATTTCATTTCTAAGTTTAAATATTAATGCATTAGAAAAATGTCTTTTCTGATTTTTAAATGTTTTTTTTTTAAAACAGAATTGGAACAAACATCCTTCAAAAGCTTTAAAATTTGGTTTCGGGTTTGAGGATCTGATTTTGGTACCATAAATTACTCCCACTAATAAAAATGGTTAGATTAATAATTTAAATGTTTCATTTGCAAAATAAAATAAGTAATAATACGATTGAATTTTACCATAAATAGTTATATGCTTTTAAAATTGGTCACACTAATTTTGAATCAACTGGTAATACACTAAGAAACTTCATACTTTGATAAACTTTTGTTTTCATTAAATCTGATGAAAATTCCAGTTGGTGATAATGTAACGCAATTTGTACAGTACATTGCAGTCGAAAATGTTATTTAAACCCTTTTTTTTATAAAAATATACAAAAATATAAAAAAATAATTATCAAGCAATTTAATAACTGTAATTTACCAAAAGTATCTTATTTTTTTAAAAAGAGAATATAGTAAGGGGAAAAAACATTATATATACTGTTTATTATATACATACCCTCCCTCCTCCTCCTCCTTTCAAAAATTTCGAAATTATACAATTCCTGGTTTTTAATGATTCATCATCCTAATTTCAAATTTTCAAAAATGATTACACAGAAGAAAAGACACGATATATATAAAATTCATTAAAACTTCTTTAACGCACCTCCAACGAACGTTTTATGAAATTCATATATTTCAATATAATTTTTGTAAACGATATCCCGAAAATAATAAATTAAGAAACGAATAAAATGCAAGTGTAATTATTAATTTTAGAACTTGAATTTGCCCTTCAAGGTCTTCATTTAATTTTACTTCCTAGCAATTATGTTATTAATATACGAAAACAAATCCAAATTACGTAACATGGAATGCATAGTTACAAATTAAAAGGAAATTTTAATCAATTGGTAGATAGATATGTGTGCAAATTTATGTTTACAATAAATTTAATTTTTTATTAAAACATCAAACTAATATTAATTATATATCATTAATAATTACACCATTGTTATTTTATCTGCATTGTTCCATAATAATAAATTTAAATAACTATAATTGTTTAAAAACAAAAAAAAAAAAGGAAATTGTGTGGTTTGTTCTTAAAAAAAAAATTTTTTTTCGATCATTTTAAATTAAGATTGTTGATTTGAATATCTTTAATGCCAAAGATTATTTTTTTTAAAAAAATCAATTAAAGGACAAATAAGATTTGCACCATATTCTTGTTTAAATAACTATCATTAATTGTATGTTATGAATAATATTTATTTCTTTAAAAAACAATATTGGTTCAACTTTGGAACAAGAAAAATATTGGCGTCATAAAAATTCTAAATTACAAATAAATTAACACTTAAAAAACTGTCTCTTATTTCATTTTAAACTAAGAATTATTTCGTCATCCTTCGTAGTTCTATTTTAAAAGAAAAAAGTGAAGACTTAAAAAAAAACTAATTACATTTTCCGCTTGAAAGAGTTTAAAAAAAAAAAAACTTCTTTCCTAGCATAAAATCAAACTTACATTTCTTTTGAAACTTCAAACCAAATAATGGTACCTGTCTTGTTTCACGATCGGGGAAAAAAGGAACAAATTCTTATGACACTGTATACCGACACTAGAAGCAAAAAAAGATAACATATCACAATGTAGTACTCGCTTGAAACTGGAAGGACAGAAAACGGGAAAAAAGAAGAATATACTCTCGACAAACATGATAACCTAATTACTAAATTACTTTCTCTGAACCATCCCGCGGCTTTTTTTTAGTTTAGAAAACTTCAAAGAACCGCACAGCATTACCTTAATTATTCTCTTCTGGGTAAAACACTAAACAACTGCCTTTCATTCGCTTTCTAATAATGAATATGTAATTACAAAAATCGTTCACTGGCTCTAACTGTTTCTATACCTGCACACCAATTATATCCTAGACCTGATAATAATTTTCCACATGCAAAACCAAAGATCAGCATGTAATAGAAGTGAATATTTTTCCATCATAATATGTTTTCAATGTTTTTTTATGTCGAAAAAATTTACTCCGCTTTTATTTTTTTCTATTACTTTTCCTTATAAAAATTATCTACTAGGTGCAAGATATTATCAACGATTTTAATAGCAGCTAAGACGTAATTTCAAAAATCTCAACTAAATTCCAAAATAAAAAAAAAAGGAATGGAGCATCAGGAATAGAAGTGATGAGTGAGTGAATATTAACGTCGCATTGTTCAGCTATACACGAGGGCATTTGGAAAAGGACCTCGTAATTTTGAATCATGGTCAAATGACGAAGACGACACCTGTGAGCTGGAACTCCTCTCTCCTAACTACCACACCACATCAACGGGAGGACGTTTGAACTCTCAAGAGATTTAACGTGTATCCTCCCCTACACGGTGGATCTTCAGCGGCACTAGGGTCGAACTCATGATACGCCAGCTACGAGTCCGTTATCATGGCCACTAGATTACCACGGCCAGAACAGAAGAGATAATCGTTTGTTTAGGAATAAATAAAAGAAAGAACAAAAATATGAGCAATAAAGAGAGGAAGTATTTCAGTAAAAAAATTGAAATGTAATACCTGATTCTTTGTTTTTTTAAAAAAAAGTATCACAGAAAGAGGGATAAATTTTAATATTTTTATGTATTATTTATCTTCTAATGATATTGTAGAGTTTAAATCATTTTTATTTCTATTTTTGATGCACTGTCGGAAAGTGTTAATATACACTGGAAAAATGATAAAGTTCGATAAGTTTTTCTTTGGAATCAAAATTTGGAGATTTGATTACAAAATGATACATCATTTGTTGTGTATAAAATTTTGTTTTACTGAGACAGTCGCAAACTATGCAAATTTGAATTTTCAACAAACTTTGTGATAAATGTATTCCTGAATAACACTACCATTCAATAATGAGGAGAAATATATAGTTTTTATATTTTAATCATGTTCAAATAGAAAACACTTAGTGTTTCCAAATAAGCTGTTAAGAACCTTATTATTTTGTGTCAATAAAAATAGTAAATAACAAAGTTAATACTTGAGATGGTATTTCATTCTCGAAAAATTTCTACACAGTGGATAGTTATGGAATTCTTATCCTAATAGGTAATGATCAGGCCACAAAAAAAATCGTCGATTTTGACATATCATATTATATTTAAATTTTAATCAATTGAGTACAAACGAAACTGACTGTTGGGTGCGGTAAATATTACAGAGGTGATTGACAGCCAATTGTTCTCAATAAAACCACATATTTCGTAAATAAAATTTTAATTTCTTCTAATAAATTTGGAAATTTTAAAATTTGTGTCAATTAGTTAGGTAAACAAGATATATATTAGGTAAAATAGAGAAATGATTAATAATTAGAAAACGTAACTTAAGATTAGATGAAGATCATTAATTAAAATTTCAAAATTAATAAAAAAAACATTCAATATTAGTAAAAATTAAATAAATTAATTTTACCAGCTGCTAGTAGAGTTTAAGAGCTTTAAAATTTATTTAGGGAACTTTTATTCTTAAAAAGCTACATTTTTCAAGAATCAAACAAAAAATTTCCAAGAACTCGATTAAAGCCCAACTTACTCAAAGCTCGACTTACCCATTTAATATAACAAAATTTAATTTTTTTAAAAGCATGAAATCTATAAAATTTTAATGGGTTAAGGCAGCGTTTCTGAAACTGTGGGGCGCGCCACCTAGGGGGGCTTGATTAGAATTTACTGAAAACAAGCAAAACAAAACACACATTCTGACATAATAAAAGATAAAATATACATTTATACTTATATAGTCATAAATGTATCAGTATTATACAATGTATCTGATAGTTAATTATCAATAATAAATTAAAAAGCTCAATAATTACTAGTAACTTCCGTAGAATTATTATGTACAAAATTATATACACAATTTCATAATTATCTTGCTAATTTGTATGGTTTATAATTTTTTCACATAGTAACTTCAGCGCGTCAGAGTACATTATTATTGCACTTAATACATTGTTAATGTATGAAGGGCGCGCGATAAAAATTATGACAGAAAATAGGGTTACAAATATCGAAACTTTGAGAAACACTGGGTTAAGGACGTAATATGCATAGGATAAATTATCGAAATGGTGAATAATTAGCAAAAATATTTCAAAATCGAACATAAATAATTCATTACAAATATAAAATTTGAAGAAAAATGCTTTTAAAAAACGAGTTAAAATATTATACATTTGCAAAAGATATTTTAAAAATAAAATAAACTGCCATGGTTTGAATTTAAAAGTTTTAAGGAATCCTATTCAGGAAACGTTACTTTCTAAACTACGTTTTTCGAAAATTGAACTGAAAAACAAAAATTTAAAAACCAGACACTAAGTTTCAAGATAAAATGATAGCTTTGAAAAGCAATATTTTACATTCTCAAGTGAAAAAAATATTCGAATTCATTATCACTTGCATATCATTAACTCTTAGAAATTCTTCGAAAAGCCTGCATAGATTGATAAATAATAGTTAACTTAAATGACAACATTCACACAATACTAATGCTACTAGTATTCGTGAGAAATACAGCCTACAAGTTAATCGATAGGAATGAAGGTCTATATTTATGCTGTAATAATAGGTGTAATTTTCAGCAAATGAGAGTTTACCGGCAAGTAGCAATTTCAAATCATATCTCATTTCAATTTGTTGTTCAATATTCTTTCAATGTAACAAATGAGATTTCTTTCAAGTGAAATAGCAATCTTCTTAGAAAGAATAGCAGAAAATAAAAAGTTATTGAAAATTTCTCATTTTAGAATTTTTAACCGACACCGAAAAAAGTAAATTTCAATGAATGAAATACTGAATATAAAACAGTTAAATGTTTATCAATACTAATAAAAAATTGACGAGTGAATGTTTAATTAGAAAGATATCTTCAGATTACATTTATTCTCAGATTCTTACGTTTGGAATTGAGTTTACCAATTGTATTTCTGATGCTAAATTTCCAAAGAATTTTGAATCTTCAATATCAAGGTCATACAGATATTTAAGCTCCGATACTATATTTTGTGAAAGTGAGTTCAATGATTCTTGTTATAACGTTTCTGTAAAAACAAATTATTTATGATTTTTTTAATTGTTAAATTTTTAATCAAATGAATTGTAAGGACATTTAGAACCTACTTATTCCTTACTTCCTAATTCCTTCCTCATGAACTTAAAAATATAATAGAAATTGACTTGGGCAACATATCTCAATTTTAATATTCTGTTTTAATTATACCAGAAACCATAATTCAAGATTGAATTTTTAAGGTATCCGACTACTTGCGACAACTATTTTTTTTTAAAAATGGAGATATGAAGATTTTTTTGTGGTTTTTAGATTTGTTTAGTACATTTTAAGAGAAAAAGAAATTACTATTACTAAAATGGGTAAAAATTTACAAAAACTGCACAAATGGGGCCCATTTTGTAAAAACAGTTTATCAACAAATGTATTTATTGATAAACTGTTAAGAGAGATATTTTAATTTTTACATAAACTAGAGCACTTTCTCTTAGATTATTATATGAATTTGCTTTAAAAAAGTATTATACTACAGTGGTGGCAAAAAGTCCTGAAATACTCATTTTTTAGCGTAATTTTTGTGTTTGACTTCATTTTTCGTTGTGAAATTATCGCACTATCTTAAATATTGTTATTGACTTTAATGTCTTTTTTCATGCTGATTTCAAATCTGTTTGTAGATTTCATCTAAATTAAATAGTTTCATTGATATGTTGAAAAAACCTTGACAAGAAAGCACAAGGTCACTGTAAGAATGAGTGAGTGTGTTTTCCACCAATGAAATGCTCCGTTATTTCAAGCAACACCAACAAGAAAAAAGTGAAACATGGTTTATTGTATTGAATGCAGTTGTGTGTGTGTGCTTGTGGAAAATAGTGTATTGAAAGCAATTTGAAGTGCGTTTGTGGAAAATATTGGAATTATGGCTAAATTTTCATATCTGCCTGAGAATAAAAGGTACAAAATAATACATTTGAAGGAAGAAGGTTATTCTATGCGCCAAATTGCTGCTAAAGTACCATGTGGCCTTTCTACTGTTGTGAGAACTTTGAAAAGATTTTCTGAAACAAATTTTATTGCGGACAGGGGGCGATCAGGACGACCAAGAAAACATCTTTACGTGAAGACAGGTTATTGCACAGAATTTCACTTTCAAACAGAAAGCTTAATTCCTCGCAAATTTTGAAACAATGGACTTTGACATCAAATGTGAGTGTGTGCCCAAGAACTGTTAGAGGAAGACTGCTAGAAATTGGGTTACGAGGCTGTAAAGCGCTCCCAAAACCATTACTGACTGAATTTCAACGCAAGAGGCGATTGACGTGGGCAAGGGAACATTCATTATGGACTATTAAAGACTGGGAAAAGGTAATATTTAGTGACGTGGGAGTCAGTTTTGTATTTCTGGCAACCAAAGTAGTGCCTATGTAAAACGACGCACTCATGAGGAATTCAGCCCTCAGTGTCTGAAGCCCACAGTAAAGTACCCAACAAAAGTGATGGTATGGGGTTGCATGTCTTCTCATGGTGTTTTAAGACTTCACATCGTTAGCGGAACAGTGAAAGCCATAGATTACATTGAAATACTACAAAATAAATTGCTACCAACTGCGAGAGATCTTTTTGGGAATCAGTCATGGATTTTTCAGGACGATAACGCCCCTTGTTATCGTGCAAAGGTAGTCCAGAAATGGTTGAAAGACCATACTGTGAATAGAATGAACTGGCCAGGACAGTCTCCCGACCTTAATCCGATAGAGAACTTATGGTTTAAAATTGGTTACGAAATTTCAAAGAAAAAACCTTCAAACAAACGTGAATTAATTGAAGCTTTAATATTTTCCTTCAACCATATTGTCACGAAAGATCTTCTTTTGAAATTGGTGCATTCCATGCCAAAAAGATGTAGAGCCGTAATTAAAGCAAACGGCTGGCCCATAAAATATTGATTTTCTAAACATGTGACAACAATGTAATTTTCAAAATGCTTATTAAATATACCGTATTTGTCAATTTTCGTGTTATTTTTCTTTGCATATTATGTTATTCTGTATTGTTTTATTCTGCACATATTTCACATTATTGTGTTCAGGCAGCTTTACTACAAAAAATATTTTAGTCATTTAGAAACAGTAGTAGATTTGAAATCAGCATTAAAAAATACATTAAAATCAATAACAATATTTAAGATAGTGAGATAATTTCACAACGAAAAATGAAGTCAAACACAAAAATTACGCTAAAAAATGAGTGTGTTCAGGACTTTTTGCCACCACTGTAATACAAGGGACTGTAAATTTTCTATTGAAACAGTGATTGATAAATCTGAAAGTTAAAACACTTCTACTATTATATAGAACATACACAAAAAATTTCAGTTAATTATTTTCAAAACTTTCTTAGCAATTGCTGTCCCATTTGAACATTTTCAAAAAAAAAAAACACATTTCGAGTAAAACGCGTTTTAAAGTATGAAATATCTTGGTTAAAGTAATGGCATCTGCTTTTACTAAAACACTTATAGTTTTTGTTATAGTGAACAGAAAATAGTAAACATGGTATTTTTATAAAGCAATAAGATGGCATATAAAACAAATCATAAAAAAAAATGTCAATTTTTGGCAAATCCACAATTTTAGGGTAGTCGGATACCTTAAAGGGAATCATAAAATACAACTCTTTTGTATAATCTTTGTATTTGTAATGTGTTTATCAATCCAATTTGAAATTCTTAAAATAATTTATGGAACAAAAATTAATTTAAAGTATTATATATAAGGACTTTTTCAGCAAGTAACATTTAGCATAGGGCCAGTGGCCGAGTGGTAGCGTATCGCGCTTCCACACCACAGGTTCCGGGTTCGTACCCTTGGAATGGGCATGGTCGACTCAGTCTTCAGTGAGTCGATAAAAGAATACCAAGCTTCTTTGGAGACTAAACACTGGGGCTTCGCTTCAGATTGACACCTGATAGGGACATCTACTCAAGCACCTCCGCGTCCAATTGTCACGTATACTGAGATAGACACAGTAGGCCTTGGCCTCATGGGCTTTTGCACCCCTCTGTTTAGTAGTTTAACTTTTAGCATAAAATATCTTAACAGCTGGGTTTTAATGTCCAATATATTGATAATCTTGACAGAGTAATAAACAGCAAATTCAAAAATTTTAAATTTATTTTTGCTTTGTGTTAATCTTCGCATTAGATTTTAAATTTTGAATGCAGCTAAGATTTCTTTGCTCACAAATATTATCTTTAAGCTGTCTTAACTTGAAGTGGAAAGATCTAGCTACAAAACTTAATTATATAAAATATCTCTAATTACACTTTTAGCGTAGAAATAATTGGTAATAATAGGTAAAACTCATACAATTTATTATACTTTTCATTTACTTTTACAAAAATACTATTGAAGTTTTTGTACCATATAAAAAATTTTAATATGATTTCTGAGTAGTTTTTTTTAAACAATCCTTTTTGCGGAACTTTAAACCAATTTACAAGTATCAGCTTTACTTAAGCTAATTTTCATTTTACAATTTGTCATCTCATAACCACAAATGGGATACCATCATCAACTACAATAATTTTATCTCCCTTACATCATCATGCAATGCGCTAAATTCATGCTACGTCACAGTCACATAATAATGACAAATTATGTGTTACTAGCAAATAAGTTCATAAATTCTTGTAACGTGATTATCATACGATAAATAGAATCATATATTTCCAGCTAATCAGTTCACGCGCTTTGATGTTGCCAATTTTTGCTATTTGCAGAAACTTTCTTTTAAAAAGCAAAAATTTGTCAACAAAAATAACGCATAAAAGTAAGCAAAATATACTTAATTTAAAAGTACTCGGATAAGATTAAAAAATAATTGTAATATTAGAATCTTTTTGAAGAATTTTTTCCCCATTACATTTCGTCATCTTTACCCATTTATGAAATTTGATCTCAATTTTACAAATGGAACAACAAGTTCAAGTTAGTTTAATGTCAGTTCTGAATTACGTCACGAACACGTGATTGTTTTTATCATGTGGCCATAAATTGAGCCTATTGTGCTTTTTTTTTTTAAAGCAGAATTTCTTCCCAAAATAAACGCACTTCTTATCAACATAAATGGAAAGGCATTCAGTATTCGTTTTTATATTCCACCGACAAACCAAGACACAAAAGACGATATTTACGACGGGGGAAGAGGGGCGTGTGAAAAAAAAACTAAAGGTGACGGCTTTCTCATCTCGCATATAAATAAAAGGGGAAATTTACAAGGGTGACAAATTGACTGGTATAAATATCTCCACACCCCACCACTGCCAGAAGCAGGGAGCGAATTTTAAAACCGAGAATGAAATATTTAACCTTCTCCAAGGCTCGAATAAGTTACCTCCCCGAATTCGAGAATGGAGAGATTACATTATGCAAAACGCTTTCATCTTTTTGCAAAAGGAGTGGTGTCTGCAGTGATTTAAGAAGAGTCACTGAGACCCTGTTTTCTTGCAACTGGAGACGACTCATAAGTCCCTTTTGCGAGAGAATCGATCCTAGCAGATGGTTTTAGGGGGTTCGGGATGAACTGGTTTGAGCAGCGAAATAAAAATAAGACCCATCGCAGTAAAATATTACACAGTATCATGATGCGAATTTGAGGCCGTACAAAATATGATGTATGTAAGGAATTCTGAAACAATCGCGATCGTAGTAAAACGTTATTATATTTGAAATGGCTGGGAGTTTTATTCTGAATGGATGTTAGTTGTAGGGAGATATTTTCTTTTTATGTGAATGAATAAAGAAATATTGGCTATTTAAAATGGTTGTGGCTTTTTTCTATACATGTTTTCTAAGAACATTTCTGGTACAATTGACATATGAAAAACGATCAAAACTGTCCACTTCAGTCTTTCTACTGTATTTTTGTAAAGAATTTGAAAATAAGCTAGACAAAATTTGTTAAAGCCTAATACTGAATACCTATTATCTTTTGGTAAAATGTATTATATCAAATGCTCCAAGTCAAGATTTTTTTTTTTTTTTTTACTTTTCCCATAACAAATCACATTCTTAAAAATATTTTTGCTGCTTAAGGAAGGAAAATTTTCAGTGGTGTACCATTATACAAAATATGGAAAATAATTTAAACAAAGATAATTTGGCAAGAAATATGTTCGTCATTAGAATATTTTTAAATATGCTACAGCTTTATTTATTTAAATTCTGTGCGTATTAACATGCTTTCTAATTATCCAATAACCATATTTGTAGAGTGACTGCATAAAGCTTAACAACTGCAACAATTTCAACAGTTTTTCTCCTTCTCCATTTAAAAAAGTTCAATAATATTTTTTTGTCTCTCTCTTATTTTAAACAACCGTAACAAAGAATTCAAAATAAAAACGCTTTGTCCGCTCGACTTACTAAATTAGAAAGCTATAAGTAACACATATTTTTATAGCTATATTAAAATTCTGAAGCCATATATTTTAATTAGACATGTCATTCATGTCATTTTTTTATATAATAAGTAACTTATCACATTCAATCTCTTTCCAACATTATCCTATTTTCACTTGCACATTTACACACAGGAACTATAATTTTTGATTTTCGTTCTATTAAAAAAATAGCAATTTATAGCTATAAAGTGATACATTAATTCATCAAAGTAATGGATTTTTGCTAATATAGTTTTTTTTCATGCACCTAACTAATAATTTACCTTAAAACTTCCTATAAGTATTAACTTTCAGCAACATCTCAATCATTTCCAACACTACTGCTTGTAAGAAAATAAATATTCCATAAACATCGTTAATATTCTCCTATTGCTCGCTTAATTAAAAGCCAAGAATGAGTCGCAGAATACCAAGTGCTTGAACTCTTTAAACACGTGTCTTGCTTTCGAGCTTAAAACTTTGAACTGCAACTTGTTATTGGTATTGGTTTGTTCAGTAATAATCAATAGCAACTGAAAGCTGAAAGAAAATATCGGTTAACCTATACTTTAATTTACTCTATTCTACATGAAGCTTTCCGATCCTGAATATTTTACAATGTTTTTAATATTTCATTAAATTATTTTCAGTTTATTCTTATTTTTATGATAATAGATATATGAGATGTCTTTAAAATTGTAACTCTGATAAAAGTAATCACTTCTTAAAAGTACAATCCGAAAATTGAAATCAATTTATAAGATCATTTGCTAAAGTTATGCGAGTAAGTAGACAAATTTCTTTTCAAAATCATTGCACTAAATAAATGTTCTAGAGCTAAAGAATAATTTTTACGTATTAATTTCTTGTTGTTTAAAAGGTCTTTTCACTTTAAATCTGAAGTAAGTTAAAGTATTATTGAATTAACAGTAAAATATAATTCGAAAACTGTGATTGTGCAGGAGTATTATTGTCTTGAAGGAATATCATTTGACTCTTAAAGGAAATTAATTGATGAATCAACTAAAAAGAACAAGTGATATTAATTTAATCAAACATGTATGCTATATCTAACCGGAATTTTCTAAGTATTAATTTAAACAAATGTGAAATATTTGTACAGGAAAAACTATTTAAGGGAATTCCATTTCATTCAGCTTTTTTTAAAAGTTCCACTTTGGTATGATACACACAACACAGCAATATTTAAGTTCTAATACATCATTAATAAATCCAACGTAATTATAAACATACGTACTGTTATCCCACGCTTACAATTACAATAGAAAACAATAACAAAAAAATATCACACATCAGATTAAGTATCGACAATCTTTCTACCTCACTGCATCTTCAAAATTCAACCTTCTGTCAAATCAGATCAGCATGGAACATCGATTATATCTCAATTGTTAACAAAATGTCTCACTTCAAAAACTCCTTATTGGATTTGAAGGTTTCTGTCTCTCTCCCATTTCCAATACACCTCTAAAAGTTCGACCACCACATTCTTCTCTCGCACCCGACATTCTTTTCTCCATTTATTTCCACAAACAAGATATAAACCCTCGGCAATTCGACAAAAGAACATCTTTCAATTACGAAGCCTTAAAACTGTCGATATGTGTCTTGCTTTCCTCCTGCTAACTGCCCATTCCCAGGAAACGATAAACCATTCTTCCAGTAGCAGA
>BMAO01016941.1:0-14255 GCA_019973975.1 Trichonephila clavata | reverse complement strand
ATTACATGACCAAAATAAAATAGTCATTTTTGAATCCATAGTTCTTTTACAAAAAAGTAAAAATTGCAACATATTTGTTTGATATTGATTAACACATCTGTTTTTCAGAGTTTGACTGTGTGGTATAATCCTATCACAGAGAGAGAGAGATGTGCAATTTTTTTTTTACTATTTATAACAAGTATGCATTTATATTGCAGTTTGCACAATATGTAGAAGATTTATCATTATAGATTAGATTTATTTTATATCATTATATTTATTTTTGCATAAATATAAAAGACTCATGTATATTGACATTATCCTGCTTATAAGTCATGAATAAATTTTTTGCATGAGTTACTTACCAATATTGACCCAAGAAAAAGTATTTGGATCAATTTTATATTTATCGCGAAGAGAAATACAGAAAATCTTTTTTTTAAATTATTGTTAAGGGGTTAATTGGCCAAAATCACTGATATTTTTGAGATAAGATTGTCCTGATAAAACAATGCTATAATTAGTTAATTAACTTTCTTGTAAGTAGTAGAAACAATGATTTTGATTGGAATGGAACTCAATTTATTCATAATAAATTTTGGTAACTTGTTGATGTAATAATGATTTTAATCTTTACTAATATATTTTCAAACGTTAAATTTCAGGGAGAATTCTGTATTCTCTTTTTCCTGATGTTGTTTTATGTTCCATTTTTTTTAAAAGTATAAATATAATTATATGTAAAGGGATACTTTTCATTCATATTAGTGATAACAAAATAACATAGAGAGAGCACATTTCTTCAAATAAGTTTTAAGTTTGCAAGAAATGGAACTGGAGTAATTAACGTTAAACATAAGTACCTGTTCAAGAGACATAACTAGAAGAAATTGTGAATCCTAATATATATATATATATATATATATATATATATATATTGTATTGAATTTCTTTATCTTATTTACAATGCTTGTGTTGTAAAAATAAAATGCATTTTCATCAACAGATAAATATAATGGATATTGTTTATCAATATGAGATAAACAATAGCTTAAAGAAGTAAATTTTAAAAAAATTTTGTACAAGTTTAACTTATATTTTGGAGCCATCTACTCTTTATAGATAAATCATACTATTATTTTTTATAAATTATATGTAATTCAATAAGAAGAAAAATATATTTAAGACTAAAGATAATTAAATGGAATTTCTAATAATTATTGCACCTTTTCTGATGAAACATTTACTTAATATTGCATAATAATTTTCAAAAAGTAGATCAACATGTTAAATGCACTTTATACAAAGACAATTAAAAAAAGTATTCAATTGGTCATAAAAAATTGTAATGCAAACTTTTAATATAGTTAATACTAGTATTAATAACATTAATTGGTGATTCAAGTGTCGCATACCCATGCATTATATTTAGTATCCCAGATATAAAAGTGCAATTTCCAATAGAAAACTATACAGTTCTACAATACATTGTAGTAATTAGTAAAATTAGAAACACATGTTTATTCAGTGCATTTTTTTCAGAAAAGGGTTAAAATTTTTTGCAATTTCTTTTTCGATGCTTAATATAACAAGGGCATTTAAGCATTCTGTACACATGCATGACTGAAGGTAACTCTTTATATTAATTTTAAAGTGCTTAAAGAGCACTTTCTATAGTGACTGCAACTTAGAGAAAAGTATTAAAACAGTTAATACATGTGGAAATAACTCATTATAATCATTTAGTTAATTATTAGACCTGATTATGTACTTTATATGTAATTAAAAAACTCATAATATTGGATAATCACATTACAATGAACATATCCTGAAAATTATATATTAATATGAATCACTTCTTTAACTAAAAAATGAAATAGTATTTTCTTTTATTACTTTTGACAATATTTCTAAAAAAAAAAATTCCAAACATTTTTAAAGAATAATTATTAAGTAAATCAGACAGTCAAAGATGGAGAGCGTTATTTTATTAGAAACATTTCAAATATCTTTAAATGCTCCATAATATTGTAAAACACATACACACACACACATATATATATATATATAAGGTATTTATATGTAGTACATTGTAAAAATAAAATTCATTTTCATCCAGTAACTGTTCCACAGTAAAATAAAATATTCATTTGAATTTTAAGTGTAGGTAGGCAAATTTGATGTAAATATAGTGTTAAAAAATTCATTTTCATCACAGGATAAATGCCATATCAACTCTAATATTTTATGTACAAAATGGGGGGAAAAGGCGATGGAAAAAAATACACTTTTACCAAAAGATAATTATCTACATTTATCTAAAACTTTCATATTACCTAATATTCTATATACACAGGCTTCAAGAAACAAACGTTTTTGCATGTTTAACATGTACTTCAAAAAAATAAGATAACAACAAAGCATCAAATTAAATTTGATCATATCTAAAAATTGTTGCCTTTTGCGATGACATCATTCCACTAAAGAATATTTTATTTTAATTTAAAGAAAGAAATGACATCAATTTTTAACAGTAAAGAATAATTATTAATAATTTAGAAATTAATAATTTGTGAGATGTAAAAATCAAAGAAAAATTTAGTTAATTTTTGTAAACATTTCTTCTACAAATTATCATCAAATTGTTTTATTACCGAATAAATATTTTCTCTTGACTTTGAATTATGAATTAAAATCATATACAGACATTTTTTAAATTTTTTATACACTTAACTGACACTGTATTTGATAATAATAGTGAGTTCTTTTTAAGGAAATGATACAATTTTTATTCGATAGTCAAACAGTTTGAAGTTTTTTAAAAGAAGTTGTATTGATCCTATATACTGTAAGCCATTCTTGCGCAAAAATGCATAATTAATAACTATTAAATTAATTAAAAATTAAAATAACTATTCCCTGTGTACCAGGTGCTAGGATCCAACCTAAATAAATATACCAGCTAACACTATTTGAAGCAGACGAATACCTAATTAGATAAATAAATTAGAATAAAACAAAAATTATATCAAAGAGTTGTTGAGAGTTTTTCTTTACAAATATATACACTAGAATAATACATAAAATACAATGATATTATATATTTTAATTAGATAAGTTTAACGCACAAGAATGTCAGCAACTTACGTATAGGTTTAACACGGAAAAAAATAACACGTGCAAATGTTGTAACTGTTGTCACGTGATTCCCCGCTTGGCGTCATTCAGACGTGAATTTCCTCCATGCTTAAATAAGTGGTTGAAAGTAGCAAAAAGTAGCGGGACCATTAGGTGAAATAGCGTAAAATTCGCGAAGTAGCAATAGGATAAACATAGAAGCGGAGAGTTTCCAAAAGTAGCAAAATTCGAGAAAAATCGCACGATCTGGCAACACTGGTCGGATGACGAGGTCGTTTTTTAGGCTGGTACCAAGTCCTCCCGATTCATGCTGCACCCAGGGCTTCGAACCGTAATTTCTTTCATTCCGGTTGAATTAATATATATATATATATATATATATATATATATATATATATATATATATATATATATATATATATATATTAAGGTGACCAATTTTTTTACAATGAAAAGAAGGACGAAAAATTTAAGAAAAAATTACAACGTAAATATATGAAACATTTTATTAGTTCAAACAAAAATACACGTAATTACGTTTGCATCCCTTTTAATTATTTACCTCTACAAGTATTTTCCATTGAATGGTTTATTTATTTATTTTTGTCAATATATCATTTTCTATTATGGTGGAAATTTCGGAGAAAGAAATATCCTTCATTATCCTTTATGGTAAAGATTGCAGCTAAAGTGTCAACACTCAGACTTGATTTCTCACTTGTCCAATATTCGTTACCATTTGAAAAAAAAATCTTTCAAAAGTTGCATTAGTTCCAGGGCAGCAAAACGTAAATTCAACAAAAATAACCAAATTTTCAGATGAAATGTGCTTATTTTTGAAACGGTAAAATATTTCCACCATCTTTTATCAATTTCAACATGTTAATTTTCCCTATGCTCTAATTTTTCATAATTTAAATAAACATTTGTGGCTACACATCACCCTTGTAAATGAAGTAGTTTGTATATATGTGTGTTGATGAATTCCAAACAAAATTGCTTAGCTTGTCTAATTCGATTGTTTCGTTCTACTGAGAATGTGGATAAGTACATCACACATTCATTCTTCTAATTTCTTCACACGGTTGTCATCCATTTTAATATCAGACATATCTTTTAATAAAAAAATCAACACAGTTTTCTTTGTCTGCCTAATTTATTTGGAATGAAGTAAAAAGAAAACACAATGAAAAATGTTTGTAGCGGTACCATCTATATAAGCCAGTAACCACCTCCGCACCATGGTGATCATTTTGGTGTAGTGGATAAGTTACTCGGCTACGGATCCAAAGGCTCCGAGTTCGGACCTCCGGATAAGCGCGCCACTTCATGTTATTTCCAATGATATTTGTTTCGACATATTGGAAAAAATTTTCATAAAAATTCTGCACTTTTTAGGTAAATTGTTCCGTTATGACCGGATTTGTGAATCTTCAAAATTTCACAATTTTCTTTTTATTATGAAAGGAATAAATTTTTCGTCAAATTTTGATTTAGATTGAAGGACAAAATCGTTCCAAATAGGACTAATTTTTGTAGTTGAATTATGTTCGCCATCGATCTATTGAATCGCTTTGTGGAAAACAGATGCTTGATTAAATACAAAATACATTAATATCTCCAATAATTCCTACTGTACCGGCATATCATAAGAAGAATTACCAGCACACGTAACAGAGATTAGAATAATACATCAGTGCTTCTCAAACTTTCACTATTAGCGACCCAATTTTCTATCATAATTTTCATCGCTCCCCCCCCCCTTGCATAATAACCGTACAAATTAACAAGATAGAATTACATTTTGTATGTGTTACTTTTAAGTATTATATATTTTAAGCAAACTACTTTTAAGCGATAGGATTATTATATGCTATTTTTCCTTTCTCTACTTTTTAAATTGAAACAGATTGAAAAATGAAATTTATTTAAAGATTTTTTTTTTTTATTCATCATCTATTTCTAAAAATACAAATGTCATCAGAAAAATACTATCTTTATGAAACCGCATTTTCAGCGGTGTCTGCTTTAGAGAGAGTAAATATAGATTTCAGCTAAAGTGTTCTATCCTGATAGGACAAAACCCGGACCTGTGGATAAGAAACCGAGTAGCTTAACCACTACACCAAAATGATCACCATGGTGCGAAGGTTGTTACTGGCTTATATAGATTATATCACTACACACTCCCCTACCAGAGAGTTGGTAAGCGAACGATGTAGTTGTTAATGTGAGAAGTCAGATTTTGTGTGTGTTGGATGAATTGCTTCATGTTTATCTGACGATTTTTTTCTTGATTGCTCTCTTATTTTTTGCTGGTAGATGGCGCCACGACAGATCAGTAGAGGTTTCGCTTTTCTTAGTTAAGCTAGGGTCACCAAATGAAGAGGCGCGTTCTACCCTGATAAGACAGAACCCGGGACCTTGGATCCGAAACCGAGTAACTTAACCACTACACCAAAGTGATCACCATGGTGTGGAGGTTGTTACTGGCTTATATATATTATATCACTACAGATAAATTAAAAGTAAAAAAAAAACTTTTTTAAAAACAAACATTTATTTAAACGTGCTAAAAAGAATAAAA
The DNA here is from genome assembly GCA_019973975.1 of Trichonephila clavata. NCBI lineage: Eukaryota > Metazoa > Arthropoda > Arachnida > Araneae > Nephilidae > Trichonephila > Trichonephila clavata. Next base: position 8,548 of record BMAO01016941.1, on the reverse strand, counting down.
TAAACATTTCCTTTAAAACTTTTTTTACTATCAACTTATAACGTCATTACACAATTTATATGATATAAAAGTTTGTCGCGAGATTAAAGTAATCATATTTACTTAGTTTGATATTTTTACAAATTAAAATCAATCAGATCAAGTTATTTAATTTACTTGTTTATCTGCAGAGGTAAATCTCGTGACAAGATTTTATATCATATAAATTGTGTAATGACGTTACAAGTTGATAGTAAAAAGTTTTAAGGCTACAGTGGACAGTTAAAATGTGGAAAATTGTCCAAAATATCGAAAAAAAATTTTTTGCTGATTATAATATCTTATTAGCCTCTCTATCAAACGCAAAAAATTTTTTTTGGTTTTATGCATTTTTTACTGAGTTATAGGGTAGTTTCGAATTAGTCATCCATGACCACGCCCCTTTGTTTACATTTTCTAATGTCATGCTATTGTAGCTGTCATGCACTTTGACAGGAAAAATTTTATTTACTGTAGACAAAGCCTCACTAATTTTTATTTTTAAATGTTAATTTATCAAGTTCAGGTTGGCAACACTTTGCTTTAACTGTATCTGAGACCTAAATTGACATTATTTGTTTACAATTTGTTCAAACTTCGGTTTGCATTTTTCTTTCAAGTTTACTCAATCCTTATATTTATTTTACCAAACAAAAAGTTCTTTTCAGAACTAAAGCTCTTTTTAAATCGCATTTATTGTTTAAAATTATTAGTATGGATCTTATATCATCGAGATATAGAAAACCAAAAGGTCGCCCTACCAAAAGGAGGAAGTTGTTGTCTGAAAACAGCAAGAAGCGATGGCAGAAATCTCCTGAAACTGTTGATGAAAAAAACAGTTTTATATTACAGAGGGATCCATTATCTGACCCAAGTACATCTTCCCAACCTGAGGCAAGTTATATTTTCACCCACAAGGCTGTGTTTTCTGAACTATTGCAAAAAGTTCCTTGCAAATATTGTACAAACTGTGCCCTTGTTATAAAACAACACCAATCCATGGGATATTCTACAAAAATTGAACTTTTATGTGAATCATGCCATGAAACCTATGGAAGTGTGTATTCAAGTTTCCAAGGGGAGTCTAAAAATTCACATGATATTAACAGCAAGCTGGTGAGTGCCTTCCTATCCATAGGCAGAGGGCATGCTGCTTTGGAAACTTTTTCATCTGTGCTCAACATGCCAACAATGGACAGAAAAACATTTGCCAAATGCATGCACAACTTATCGGTTAAAAACAAAGAAGTGAAGAAAAAAATGCTCGAAATGTCACGTCAAGGAGCTAGAGAAGCTCACATAAAAGTTGATTCTTCTCTAAAATATCAGGAAATCATTGACGTGAGTGTGTCATATGACGGTACATGGCAAAAGCGAGGACATACATCTAACCTAGGATTAGGAATAATCATCGATGTCCTTAGTGGACTTGTTCTTGACTTTGAAGTATTGTCGAAATACTGTCATAATTGCATAATTACTGGTCGAGATATGGGAGCCGATAGTGCGGAATTTCACATTTGGCAAAAAGGACATATGGATGAGTGTGACAAAAATTTCGATGGAACGTCTGGAGCCATGGAGATGCATGCTGCACTAATTATGTGGAGACGGTCAATAAGTGATTGCCAAATGAGATTCGTTTCCATGCTGAGTGATGGTGACTCGAAAACTTTTCAATTTTTGTCAGAAAATGAAGTATATGGTTCTGAGGTAAAAAATCGAAAAGGAAGAGTGCTTGAATCATGTTGCGAAGAGGCTAGGTACATCGTTACGCAACAAAGTAAAAGAGTGGAAGGTGAAGAAGGTGACTCTTGGTGGGCGTAAGCAGGGAAGCCTTACGGATAAAAATATAACAAAGTTGCAAAATTACTACAGAAAAGCTATAAAAGATAATGTTCCTAATACCCAAAAAATGAAAACTGCTATATATGCCAGCCTGATGCATTGCTCGTCAACTGACGAAAAGCCTACGCATGGTAAGTGTCCTGAAGGGGAATCATCATGGTGTTTTTATAAAAGAGCAATAGCCAAAGGTGAAACCCCAGGGTCACATAGTTCAATGAGAACTTGCTTGTCACAACAAGTAGTTGAAAAAATTATGCCTGTTTACCAACGTTTAGCTTCAGACACCATTCTTGAAAGATGCGTAGGAGGCAAGACGCAGAATTGTAATGAAAGTCTGCATAGCTGCATTTGGCGAAAATGCCCAAAAGAGGTATTCGTATCCAAAAGGAGGCTAGAAATAGCAGTTACGGATGCCGTCGAAAAGCACAATTTGGGCTACGTAAAATCACTTGAATCAAAAGAGGACTCAAACCTTAATGATAGTTTTTCTTTGACTATTGCTGAAAGACAGGATAAACGACGCATTTCTCAAAACATTTCTGTGAAAAGAGAGAAAAGGAAAAGAAATACTACTAATAAAGATGTAGCCTATAATGCCGGTGCTTTTTAATTTTTTTCAGATTTAGCGACAGTTTTCTTTTTATGTGTAATTGAATTTATTACTGTTTTGCATTTTTATAATTTAATTGTATTGAAATACTTTATTTTTACTCATTGTGATTAACGAAATATATAATTTATTATCTGGTTGATGAAATACATTCTACTAATTTACTTTATAGATATTATTAGAAAGTTCTAGCTTATTTTTCAATTTTTATCACTATATATACCACGCATGCTAATGTGACTGTTTCAATAAATATTGCAGAATCTTTTATTTATATATTCTGCACCTATCTTATGTTTATATGATATTAGTGTTTTTCAAATTTATACTTATATATCTTTAATTTTTTTTAAAAAATCAGTTATTTTCTTATAAAATCAAAATAGTTGTTTCTCACAAAAACAAAAATTGCCTCGAAACTGTTTTGAATTTTTGTAATTTAATCCTATTGAAATACTTTATTTTTACTTATTGTGATTTATGAAATACATAATATATTATCCGGTTGAGATAAAATAATAATGGAATACATTCTGCTAATTTACTTCTGATATTATTAGAAAGTTCTAGCTTACTTTTCAATTTTTATCACTATCTGTACCACATGTCGATGTGACTGTTACAATAAATATTGCACTTATATATATATATTCTGCACTTATATTACATTTGTTATGATATTAGTGTTTTTCTATTTCAAATTTATATTTATATCTTCATTTTTTTATAAAAAGCTAAGTTATTTTCCTTTAAAATAAAAAAAGCTGTTTTTCTCAAAATCAAAAATTTGCCTCGGAACCAAAATTCAAAATGTTCCATGCGTTGCAATTTTTGTCCAATTATAACAAAACTTTCCAAAAGTATTCTTCTAATATGTAATTATAACTTCTTGGATGCATTGTAGCAATAGTGATAGGGTGAAAGAAGAAATTAAAGTTTTTTATGTATAAAGTCATTAAAATTCTTGAAAATTTCATATAAAAATTTGCGTTTACCCATACTTTGTAAATTATCATATAAAACATTACTTTACATGCATAAATTTCTAAAGAATTGCTTAAAGAAGTTAAATCAGTTAAAAATATGAAATTTTTTAAAAAATCAAAACGCATGGAACGTTTTGAAATTTTTAAATTATTGTTAAATTTTTTTAAAAATTTTAAATTTCTTAAAAACTACTCATTTTTTTCTCACTAAATTTTTTATATGGTTTTAGTTATAACTTAAATACTGGCAGTCAAAATTTGGAGCATGTGTGTAACAAATTTTAAAAAAAAGTTTTTACTGTCCACTGTAGCCTTAAAAGTTATTGATAATAAGCTAATATTTAAAAAATAGTGTAAATACAGATTGTAATTCATAAATTTTTTGATGAAGTGACATTTTATAATAAAAATGTAAATATCTCAAAACGGTGTTTTCAAAAAAGCGTGTACCTTTTTCTCAGAACCTATTCAACGGAATCACTTGCAATCTTCACTGAATATTACTGATATATAACTATATATACTTTTAATATATTATATACTTTATATAATATTTTATTATATTTAATTATTATATACTTTAATATATAATTAACTAAATATATTAACTATATATACTGAGTTTTTATTAAGATTTCTATAATACTTTTGTAAAAGTCAGTTATCGTGAAAAAAATGACATTTTTAAAAAAATTCATAGTGATACTGTTGCGATGAATGTTTTTTTTAAAAAAAACTAAACAATATATTTGAAAAAGCTTCCGATCAGTTTAAATAAAAAGTCTAATTAATATACAGAAAAAATTTTAAGTCTGTACAATTAATAGTTTCTGAGAAAAAGGTACATAAAAATGCTCAATTTAACATTGTCGGTATAGGAGGTACCGACTAGTCTTAATATAAGGAACTTAAAAAAAATGCATTTCCTTACGATGCGACAAGAAAACGTTTTATCTCATGCGATTTTATTTCATTTCACCTGAAGCAGAAATCTCACATTGTATCAGCTTTCTCCAAGGTGACAAAAAACGAACACGAAAATTTTTCCAACTGTTTTCCATACGCTTAATGGGGATTTATGAAGTATGTACAGGCCACAGGAGTTATAAAGGCTAATGCAGCGTTTCTCAAACTGTGGAGGAGTGCCCTTTAAGGGTTCGTAAAAACCCTGTGTGGCGGGTGAGTGCATATAAAAGAGTCGAAAATAAAAAATAATTTAAAAAAATTTATAATTATTAATTTACTGAATAGAAGAAAAACAAAATGTATTCTGAACTATGAAAAGTAACATAATACTTATCTTATTACTAAAAAGTAACTTAAAATATTTATTACTTAACCCAGCACTATTCGCGCAGGGTATGTCATACCCAACGTCTATTTTTTTTTCAAAGCTTCTTCTAAACCTTTATTGGGAAATGGATAGTTTCTCGTGTAGCTTTCTTTAAGGTCATATCCTTTGAGGAGCCTTAGCTTGTAGGCGAATTCTTAAATATATATATTTTTGGATATCACCTCTTCACCCTGCGCGTGAATCCCCGTTATAGTTCTGAATGCATGAACACGTTTTAAATCTTCCTTATGCTATGGCGTATTATTGTAGTTATGATAAAGAAATGTGATATTTAAGTAATTTAATAAATACAGTATTTAGTTGATATAGTACAACAGTATTTTTGGATGAAGAAACTCTATTCGCGGTTATGACGAGGGAAAATCAAATGACGAAGAGTATAACAGCAAGTATGATTCCTCCACTGAAATCGATCCAGATTTAGAAAAGGGAGACATTGCTGAAAATAAATGTTTTATATGTAGAGGCACCAAAACATTTTAGAAAAACGTAATTTTAAAGGAGATAACTGGTAGACATGTTATCCAATTCCAGATGAACTTTAGAAAAAAAAAACTATTGCTGGAACAAAATAAGAGAAAATAAACAATAATTTCCAAAATTTTTAAATTTAAAGAATAAGGAAGTTTACTTTTACATGTTTAGTTTAAAAAAGATACAAATTAAAAAAAAATTAAGATCCAATGAAAACATCGCACTGACTTACGACATGATTAAAGAACTGGATAAACAATGCACTGAATGCCCTTGTAAAAAGAACAGAAAAACTAAACTTACGAGTGAAAAATGTCACAAACATGTTGTATATATTTCATACTCTTCTTCCTTTTATCCTTTGTATTTTTACAAATTTTACGGTAAAAACACAATATAAACATCCTTGGGTATGACACACCCTGCGCGAAAACTTTAGGTCGTTTTTTTACGCGAGTGATGTCGGGTTAAAATCAAAATATGCATTTTTTTATTCTTAGATTAATTATTTGCACAGTTTATATATAAGGTCGTATATAAGGCCTTAGCGTAAAAGTACATTTTTATTGCTTGCAATGCATTGTCATTGTACAAGGGTAGAGAGCGCGTCGAAAATTGTAACGTTAATTTTCAAAGTTTGAGAAGTATTGGATTTATGTATTAGTTAATCTTCTTTCAACAATTTTTTTTGGAAACATAATATTAATATTATTATTCAATTTTCAGTTGCTAGATTAGTTTCGAGTAAATGAATACTAGGAAAAAAAAGGTATTTTTTAATATATTTTTACTAAAATCACAATTTAAATTTAATCAGTTTCCAAGAAACTTGAACATAAATTTATAAAATTTTTAAGTATGCATATTTATAGCATCCATTTACTTATTTAAGAATGTTCTTCAAACTTACATTCTATTCAAAACGCTGAAGTTACTTTCTCAACCTTCATTGAGAAGTTTCAATGGAGATCTCGAATGCTGACACATCATCCTCTCCAATTAACATGAAACTTCCGAATAACAGGGCGTGCAGTCTAATTCACTCTCTCTACTTTTCATATTCTCTGATTTCAGGAAATATTTGTTATACAATTCTCAAGAGAGAATACTTCCTTTGAATGCAAGATTTCACATCCATCGTGGATGTTTAACAAATATTCGAAGAATTTCAAGCACCCTTGCTTTCGATAATGAAAGATACTTCGAAAACTTATTTCAGTGTAGATATCTTATGGAGAAACGCTATTCATAGGATTCTAAGGAAAAGACAATTCGACGGAAAAGATTTAGATCTAGATATTAGCAAAATATTTGGATAAAAGGTAAGTAAAAGAACGTACAATAACAATAGCAACGTATAACCCATAATTCAATTAAATTTATAAATAGGATCTTGGATCTTCTCTCAATTTAGGAACAAATAAAATATTAATTTTATCAAAAGGATTCTGAAAAATGACATATTCATACGAAGGAAAGTTTAATTTAGTGATCTGTACATTTTGTGAAATATAAAGCTGAAAAAATCATAAGTAATCCTTTTCATGAATAATGCTTTACAATTATTAGAAAAAGTTTGAAATAATGGTTCAAAACTGTATTACTAACTGAAGATTATAAAGCCGAAACACCGTAGTATCTAAATAATAAAAAATAAAATAATGGCTTTAAGCCCCTTTTGATTGACTTCAATATTTTAAAGTGCATAATCATTTGGTCTAAATGCATTTTAATAGGAAAATTTAATTTTACTGTAAGTAATTTTACTTGTTTTGAAATTTAACACTTTTTTTGAAAAATTTCAGCAACTGAGCAAAAGTGTGAAACAAAAAATTTTAATATACTCGCTCCTTCTCTCAAGGTATTTCTCTACTATCGTATAAATTCCCCAAAATGTATTTCTTCCGATAGAAAATATCATGAAGACTAAATCTTTTAAGAAACAGAAATCTAACAAGCAATTGCATTCTCTTTCAAAATCCAGCTCCAAATGTTCTTAGTATTTCTGGGAAAATATCTGTCTCTAATAGAGTTTTAATATTAAAATACACAAAACACTAATTTTTTTTTAAAAAAATTGAATTTTTCTTTGTTGACTGCACAAACTTAATATCCAAGACTTTTTCATGAATAAAAAAATTTTAATATTAGAGAAAGGAATTTTTTATGCAAAGCTTTATAACATATGCACGCGTGTAGTTGTCTTTATTAATCCCTTGAATGTCATACGAGTATGGAGTTTTTGTCTAAGAATTCCTCCTTTTATTATAAAATTTGCATTCCGAAGAAGGTGGAAGAAAATAAAACTCTATCCAAGGTAATATATTTTGTCTGGAAATTTTTACGTTAATTGAGATCTACACTCTAGTGTACAGCATTCATCAGGCGTAGCATAAATGATTCCTGGATTTTTTTTGGGAAACTGGTCTAAATAAAAATAACCATTGTATTTTAGAAAAAAAAACAATAATACTGAACCAATGTAAAGATGTCTTAGAAACTGAGCAAAAATTCCAAGAAAAAAAATTAACCCTGCTGTTCTGTTCGGGTCTATATGACCCGAAATAAAATGTATACGTTTATAAAAAAAATATAAAAGAGGGATATTTTCATGAAACTTCTTGACATTGTAGATAAACAATATACATTTTTAGTCCTAGAATAATTTATGTTTATTTGTATTTTGAAGAAATATTTTTTTTTCAATTTATACCTAATGTATCGTTTGGTTCAATATGACCCAATGCAATAAATAAATAAATACATAAATAAAATCCTTTTCTTTTACTCATAAGTTTTTCACTTTTGTTTGGAATAAATTAAAAGAAAAGAATAAGAAAGTTTTTCTAATTTATCTGTTTTTAAAATCTCTTTGATATATGTATGTGTTTGGTTGCATGATAAGAGATCACATGCAGGATCCAAAGTTTGATACGATTGGCAGGGGTCAAAACTACTTGCTTTTATTGCAAAGCTTTTTTTTCTTCTGCTGTATTTTATTTTCTGATATACAGTAAAGGAGTTGTGCCTTCGAATGTGAGAGAAAGATGCAAATCGTATAAATTTGAGTTACACTGATATAGCTACACTATTAGAAGCTTCTGACAGTGAAGAAGTATCCGATTATGAAAATCATACAAGTGATAAAATTTAAGAGTTCTGACAACGATTTTGTACCAATAATCAACAAATGAACTATAAAGAGAGAATTCAGTTTAAGAATTGTAAAATAAAGGGGAAGCATTCTCTCTGTCTCTG
>BMAO01016940.1:17167-60705 GCA_019973975.1 Trichonephila clavata | reverse complement strand
GGAAGTAATTTAATAAGAGATAGATAACTGAAGGCAAATTGTTGATACTGGCTTGAAAGACTACAATTATGTATCCGCCAGCTCTTCCACGTTTTGTAGCAGCATCTGCTTCCCTTTTGGAAATAAAAATTTTTAGCCCTAAATTACTTGTTGAGAGAAGCTTCGAAGTTTTCCTTCCAATCGTTACTACAAATGGTATACATTTCTTACCAGACAGGATAAATTTAAATACGTTACTGTAATTTTTTTCTATTGATTTATGAATATGTTACCGGTCGTTTACGTAGCTGATATGTTCTGATTAGTAAAAAAAAGGAAACAACCCTTGTGTATTTCGAAAATTGATTTTTTTTTTATAAAACAGATAAAAAAAAAACTCGCTATGCTATTAATTTTATCCAGTAGAACTGTATAATGTTTTCTTTTTATAAAATGATTCAGATGTAAGATATTCTCATATCAGCTGATAAAAAGACCAATCTGGGAGAAATAATTTTATGTGAGGTCACAAAGTAGAAAATTGAAACTTAAATTCTTGAAGTGAGTAATAAATAAGCTAACATTTTATTGGAATCATATGTTGTATAATTTTCCTATCTTTGATATTGATATGCGATGTTATTATAGTTAAAAGGGTAAAAGTCTGTTAAAAATTATAAATTTTTTAAAACATTTTCATTTTTAGCAAGCTTACGCTAATTCACGATACTTGCCTGAATTTAAGTTTTCGGGTCATTGTTTGAAAACGTATGAAGAAAACTATTACATTTTTTTATATAAAACTTTGTATGTTTATGAAAAAAATGTATTATAAAATATGGAAGGGGTTACACATTGGATTTGAAAAGTAGTAATGAATCAAAGAAGATTAATTTCATTTATACTTAATTCCCCCCCCCCCAATTGTTTCGAATTTGGTTTGTTTTTGACTAACGCCGTTGTTTGTAAACCCGCATGCTTGCCGTGTGCGGCATCCCGTAAGGAGGAAAATGGTGTCCTGGGGATACCTTTGCGTTCCCTTTGACCCACGCTTCGCTGTAGACGGGTGGCAGGAGTGAGCCCGCTCCTGTCAATCGGCTGGTGATACCTCTCTTCGGAGACATTGCTGTCGGGTTAGTGCCGCAGATAAGGGGTGGCGTGGCGGGTTTACCCGTTGGATCATCGCCCTGCTGCTGTAGCACTATATTCTGAATGTACTCCAGGTAAGCGCCGTGCCTGGTTTTTGCCAGATGACCGGCACACTACCTTCCTTGTTGGACTCCGTGGTGGGCGGAGGCACGCCAGGACGAAGTCTATTTCACGCTTATGGATCCAATGCTGATGTGCCCGGGTAAAGGCCTTGTTTTACCCAATCTTAACATTGATCAGATTTCCGCTCATACCAGATTCTTATTAATTTCTCTTCCAAACAATGAAATGTCATCTAAATAGCCTTTTTCTATACAAAAAGCTCTCGTAGGAATAGGTGGTGATCCAAAATCTGTTAAAAGATTGCAATAAGGTGTTCTATTATTTGAAACAAATCTGCTATTCAAACCAAGTATTTCCTTCTCGCAAAAAACTTTTCTGAATTCACCTGTAACAATAAGTCCTCATAAAACTCTCAACTCATGTCGCGGTGTGATTTCTGAAACTGACCTATTGACCACTCCTGAAGCGGAATTCCTTGATGGATTCTTCGATTAGGGTGTGATATAGGTCAGAAGATTCACTATAAGAAAGACTAGTTAATAATTCCGACCAAACATATAATTCTAACTTTTAATAGCCCCAAACTACCGACAACCATAAAAGCCGGCTACCTTAACTGTAAAATCCGTCCCTATATACCGAATCCTCTGCGCTGTTTTAAGTGCCAGAGGTTCGGACATTCGCAAATATCCTGCCGTGGACAACTAACATGCTCTAGATGCGTGTATGTAGTGCATTCTTCTACATATTGCATTCTAGAACCCAAATGTATTAACTGTTTATAACCTCATTCCACCAATTCCAAATTTTGCCCAAAAAGGAAAGCAGAAAAACAAATACAAGAAATCAAAACTAATAAAAACATAAGTTACTTAGAAGCCCGAAAATTATTAGGCCCTCCTTTATCACAGACATACTCGCAGGCTTTTAAATCATCAAAAACATCCTTTTTTACACAGACATATGAAAATATCATAAAATAACATGCCCACCATTAAAACTACTTCAACAAGCTTCTTCATTTCCGAAACAAAATTTATCTCTATCTATTCCTTCAGTCTTTACATCTTCAGCTCAAGCAGATCTCTTGCCATCCACGTCTTCAATAGCAGCTACAACATCAGACTCTCAGTCAGCAAATCTTTTGCACAACAACGTCCCTTCCAAATTCAATATATCCACTCCTGCGGTTTCCACATCATTTTCAACGCAAACACATCCCTTGCCATCCACCTCTTCAATAGCAGCTACTATGTCAGAGAATCTCAGCCACCTATTCCTCTATCTAATAACGTACTTTACACCACCAATATTATGTTTTCAACTATTGAATCCTCTTCCAAATCAACTATTCAACCCTCTTCTGTTGTTGCTGAAACTCCCACCTGTACAACATCTAGTACCATGGCTACTACCTCCGAATCCAATAGCTTACCATCAACAGATACAACTTTTGTATCTCAGGCTTCAAAACGTCGTAAAAAAGGCGTCCTGCCAAAAACATATCTAACACTGCAAAACCAAAAATAGAGATAAAAATGGCACCCCATAAACCGAGAAAAAGTTCACCTATTCAAGACACCTCAGATGAGGACATGATTATGTATGACGTAGAAGAGAAGAGGTGGAAACACCGAAAAAGTATAAAAAATACTTCTTGTCGGAAAAGTACTGGAAAAATGAGAGCTGGAGACAAGAGAAATTTTTACACGTTATTAACTCCAAGAAAGAGTGAAGAAAAAACTGAAAAACGATTATTAACCCCGACGAAACACAGAAAGTGAAATTATTGAATCATACTTATCGGACTTGGGGGGGGGGGGTAATGCCCACCAAAATCTTGTTATATAAAAACTTTTATCTAGATATAAAAATATTTTTTTCTGAACTATTTTAACCGTAATTTGACTTGGTGGGGTGTGCCCCACCAAAATGTTTTTGCTGTTTATTTGTGTAAACTTTTATATGCGAGTATATTTTTAATGATTTTTAATATTTTAACGATTGATTGGCGCAGCTTAGCCGAAACCGGCTCTTGCGCCATTAAACCCTACATTCACTCACTCACTCACTTATCACTTATAAGAATTGAGGTGATTCAAGGAAGGAATAAACAACGATTTAAGGTAAAAATTTTTTTGTTCTTACCTTTGAGATACGATACTTTATAATGCATGTGTATTAACTCCTTAAAGCTTGAACCGATGTTCTCAGCCTTCTGAAAGCAAGACTGGATAAAGGAAAGAATTTGTTTTTGAATATTGTGTGTTCTGGTTGGTGAATTAGGAGCTTAGTAGTGTAAAGTATATGAGCTGTAAATTAACTGCGAGTACTGAAAAAGATATAGGAGGCTTCATCTTTCGAAACCACTATTGACCTAGCTGATGCATTTGAATGACACTTCCGTTAAACTCCCAGCGATTCCAGCTTAAGCGTTTTAGAGTAATCCCTAGCATTAAGAGGGTCGGTCGGTTGGGTCTTACTCTTTAAATATCACTGGGTGTTTTTCTAAGGGAAGTTATTTGTTGTTTGATATAGACTGAGACACTAAAGGTGGTGGTATTGCAGTTTGAGTGATCCACTCACCGCTGTTTTATAATAAGCGCTATCGAAATTGTAAGCTATAGAAATAGTATTGAGTGATTCTGAGCATTAAAATTAGGAGAAAACCTTTTAGAGAAGGTACTTAAGTAAGAAGATTAGACTTTATGTATCTCTATACTGAACAGAGATTCTGACATTTAAATTCTTCCTTTGCTTCTTCGAAGTACATTTAGAAATGAACACAACTTTTATCTTAACAATATAGCATCTACAAAAACAGTAAATGGAAGTTAGGATATATTTGTATAGGTTTGTTTGTGCATACCATACAAATGTTTAGATTTGCTTACATATCGCAAAGTGTAATGTGTTTATTGTATATGCTTGAAAATATTTGTATGTATTGAATTAGGATGTGAATAATTGTGTGTTTGTTTTGTACGGAATATGTTTTTTCGAAATGTTTCTGATTTTTAAGGAAGTAATTTAATAAGAGATAGATCGTTATAAAGGCAAAATGTTGACAATTGCTTCAAAGACTAGAATTATCTGTCTACTGGCTCTACCTAGTTTTGCAGCAGCTAAAGTACTTGTTGAGAAAAGTTACGAAGGTTTCCTTCCACATGCTACAAATGGTATACATTTCTTACCAGACAGGGTAACTTTCAATGCATTGCTGTGATACTTTTCTATTGATTTATGACTATGCTACCGGTCGCTTACGTAGCAAATATATTCTGCATAGTAAAAAAAGAGGAAACAACAGTTTTGTATTTCGAAAATTTATTATTTTTGTAATAAAAGTGATACTAAAAAATACTAGATATGTTACTAATTTTATCGAGTGGAACTACATACTGTTTCCATTTTACAAAGTCATTCAGATATAGGATATTCTCAGATCAGCTGATAAAAAGGCCACTCTGGAAGAAATAATTTTACGTTAGTCGAAGAAATAGAAAATTGAGACTTAGTATCCTGAACTTATTAATAAAGTATATATAGCTATCATTTTACTAGAATTATATGCTGTTTGCAGTTATGAATAAGTTTCCTATTTTTGATTCTGATATGCGGTGTTATTATAGTTTGTTTTCCATGGATTCCTTCTACAATATGTGAATTGTTTTTATTATATTCTCATTTATTATAAAGAATCTCACATGTAATTCAAAGTTCCAACGGTTGACACACTTGGCGTTTCTTATTTAGTTTTTGGTAACATGTTATAAAAGTTGATCAGTTTTGTGTAAATTTGACCTTTGTCAATCGGGAATAGTGTTTCCAACATGTAATGTACAAAATGAAGTATTAAAACGTTTCCAAAATAAATGTCATAAAGTTGGATTTGAAATTTCGAAAACGTAAATGCGTTCGTACCTGAACAAATCTTGAATAATAACGAAGGATCAGAAATGAGCTAAACATTCTTCAAAGCTGAGAGGTTCACGTGGACTATTAAGATTTTACCAATTTAAGTGAAATTGAATTTTTTTTGTGATAAATTGACAAGAAATTTGCATATTTAAAAAAAAGCAATCTAGGATATTATAATCATAATCTGAAGTCAAATGTTTAATTTGGAAGTTTGTTATCATGTCATATATAAATGTTCTATTTTTGAGGATATATATATATATATATATATATATAAGGATATTCTTATTAAGTATTATTCGTCAAACTGCAATAGTGTTATTTCCTACTGTTCCTATTTCAATTTCCATTGTAATAGTTCTTTTCTAAAGTGATTACAATCTTGTGTATTTTCTGATAATTTCTAATAGGATGTTTTAAACAAAGACAGTATAGTTAGGTGGATAGAGGATGTCATTTTTTCCTCAAAACATTTCTCCCTTTTAGATACATCTTTAAAAAATTCTTTCAATCTATCATCCATTTAGAATGTAAAATCACACGGAAAGAGATTGATTCATGGTACTTTCCTCATTTATTGCATTCATATATTTAAAGTTCACATGTATTATATCAATTGTCACATACCTTTTCAGCACTTTTCTTTTAACTTAATATTTACCTGGTAGAGTGCTTAAAAAGAACGGTCTGTTGATAGATTTGCACAATCGTACGGATAAATTGCCATCGTTTAGATTTTATGGCATAATTTTTGTGCCCTAAACGAAACATAGATATTCCGGAGGATTATTTTTCAATTCCTACTATTAGGCCTCTCTGTCTCTCTCTCTCTATATTTATATATGTGGGAATCTAACCGAAATCTTCCAAAAAGTTTGATTCTTTAGATAGTGGAATTTTTCGATGGCAGAGTGTCTAGGGATTTTATACGATGTATGGGTTATGTTTGAATGAATCGACAGCATAATTTAAAGAAAGAGACTTTTTGAAAACGAAATAATTTAGTATGAGTTTTAGGGAAGAATTTACAGGGGGAATATTTACAGAATAGAAATAAGAACATGTAGATGTTAAAAATAGAAAAGTTAGATTATTCTCTCTATGATGACGTTAGAGATAAAAAAAACCTCATTATGCGATGGGATTGCAACTTACCACCTGGTTATGGGCCAGCGGGCGCAGAAGCGCAAAATCGATGCTTCGTTGTTAAGTATTAGTGAGCCTCTGCCGGAAAATAAGTTGTTTAGGCTTTTTATAAGCCCGCCAGATGGCGTTGATCTGGAATGCTGTTGAAACTAAAATTACCGTCCTCCCTTTGTTGAGGAATATCATCTAACCTTTTACAAAGAAAGTTTCATGGGATATCTACACATATATAAAATTATCTTGTTCAAATTTTCAATTCTTGATAAAATACTTTCTATTCATCCATTCAAGGTAGGAATTTAACTTAAAAACCGTTTTTATATTACTTGTTATTTATTCAGCTTATAAAACATTAACATGATAGTCATGGCATATCAACATGCATTATACTATTCTTATTGCAATATTGCTTCTAAAAATCATTTAGTCATACTACAATATTATTCCTTGAAATTTTTCAGATATTCATTTTCCATGCAAAAAATATTAGTCTACAGTAATTAAATCTCGAATTTTTCTTCTGATAATTCATTTTCGAAAACTTTCGACAAATGCATTTTTTTACATCGTTTTGTTTCGAACAATGACAATAGAATAATGAAAGAGGGCAATTTTTCTCAAAACAATTCTCTTATTTCGAGACATTTGAAAATTTCTTCAAATCCATCATCCAGTTAAGAGTCTGAAATCACAGGTGAAGATGTACAGGAATGTCTGTATGATTTTTGAAAAATATTTTTTGCGGTTCGCATGTATCACACAAACATTGTAATATTCCGTTCTAAGAATTATTCTCACTTCTTTTTTTCATTTTTTAGATCGATGTACTGATGAGTCGATAAAATGTTGGCATAAAATTTATGTTTTACAAAAGTTATTTAATCATGTCACGAGTTCTTTCAAATTATCAGTAATTGGAACTGTGACAGAACCTAAAAAAATAGATAAGTTTTCTGTCAATAAGTCCAGATGAGAAAACACTGAGCAGCAGCGAGATGCACATTTTTCAACAGCGGAGAAACAAAGCTAGCCAGCATGGAGATTTGTGCATTATTATGGATACAAAGGGAGGAATATTCATTAAGTAAACCCTTTAGTCTTCTTGGTGTTTCTTCTTTAAGTGGCTCGGTATAATATCACGCATCTGAAGGTTTCCGATATGAAGTGAATGCGACAACTGCCTTTGTTGCTTTATTCTTCTAGAAGAGCGAATATTATAATGCAGGCATGTCAAACTTACATGATATTTCGGGCCAAATAATCTGTTTCATATGAAGCAGATTCCGCATGTTTTCAAAAATTCATATAATTTGATGTTTAAAATGATTGTATCATGTATTTATTAGAGTCAATGTCAAGCTGAATGAAATGTATGCTATATATGCGTGGTCACTTTGTATTACATAATATTTTAAATACAATTATTTTGCATTTTTTAAAAATAAAATACAAAACAATGATAAGGACAATAAGAAATACAGATTCATACTTCTTTTTGAAAGACATCTGACATAGTTTTTCACAAAGCAAGTAATCGAAACTTGGTTTAACGTATTAAGCTGTTGCAGTTTTTAAAATTGATGATAAAGGCTGATCGGAGTCAATCATGGCCTTTCTGAAAGTTCGTCAGTTTCCATTGAAAAAAAATGTTTACTTGCAAAAATAAGTGTTTCCGAACGTAGCCATTATACGGGTAAACAAACGATAAAATTTTATGAAATCGAACTGCAGATAAATATGTATATAAATATCGAATTCTAACTTAAATACACTGGTGTGCAAAAATTAAGGACGAGACGGTTTTTTCAATATAACTTTGTACAAAAGCATTCCAAATCAACACATTTAATACCGTAAGATCCCCAATACGTAAGGACATGAGTAATGTAAGCAACACTTACTAAAAGAGAAATCAGAGGGATAAAAAGAAGCATCATTGAAAAAGTATCATGGAGCGCAATGCGACTGAAGGCCAAAACATCCCTGTGATGGGTGTCCAGCAAGAAATATCCGGTCTTTAGTAGGGGATATGATCTCCCCTGACTGCTAGGCAGGTTTCACAGCGTCTGCCCATGCTGAGAATGAGGGTGTCAATGAGTTGTTGAGGCATTGCTGCCCATTCGTCTTGCAGCGCCAAACGAAGCTCCGGAATCGTTACTGGTGGTAAGGTACGAGCTGCCAAGCATCTGCCTAGAAAATCCCATACATGCTCGATGGGATTGAGATCCGGAGATCGTGCCGGCCAATCCATACGTTCAATATCCTCACTCTCTAAGAGCTGTTCGGCAGCTACTGTGCGATGACATGGTGCATTGTCGTCCATGAAAAGGAACTGCGGACCCATAGCGCCTCTAAAAAGACGCACATATGGAAGAAGAATCTCGTTACAATAACGGGTCCCGTTGACTTAACTTGCGTCGAAGATGTGAAGGTCTGTACGACTACCAAGCATGATGCCTCCCCAAACGAGAACACCGCCACCTCCATACCTGTCCCTTTCAATGATGTTCGAGGGATGATTGCGGCTTCCCCGTTCTCTCCAGATGAGTATGCGATGAGAATCGCTACTCAGACTGAATCTGCTCTCATCTGTAAAGAGTACTCGTCGCCATTCATTGTCTCTCCAATCCCGGTGTTCCCGGCACCACAGAGAACACCTTCTCCGATGGGCAGGCGTTAGAGGTACACACCGTACAGGGCGTCGTGCACACAGACCACCACCGTGCAGTCTTCTGGCCACGGTAAAACGCGATATCGGTCGTCCAGTCGCCTGTGTCGTGTGTCTAGCGATTTCTCCCGCTGTCTGCCGCCTGTTTCTTCTGGCCTGTAAGGCAATATACCGGTCATCTGCGGGTGTGGTTCCTCGTGGACGACCACTACTGAACCCCCAGATAGCTGTTCCTGTAGTTTGAAATTGTCTCCAAAGTCGTGAAACGATGCTGTGAGCAATTCCGAACTCTGCAGCCACACTTGTCACACTGCGACCTTCCTCGAACTTCCTAATGATTCGACCTCGGGTAAAAGCATCCAGATGTCGTCGAACAGATTGATTATTCGCCATTTCTCGCTGAGGCAGCAACTCGGTGTGATTTTAACTGCTATATGGTGTGCAATCTCTTTGCCAGAAATACTAATCTTACAACGACAACATGCTTTACTACTCAGACACTCCCCCATTACGTCTACCTGCATATCTGCGCATGTGCTACCCTACATCACCTCACTTAATCTCCTGATTGGTCTTTCTGTCCGCTCTGCCTCTTAGTTCAGCTGATATGCTAATTTTTCGACTTCGTCCTTAATGTTTGCACACCAGTGTATATGCTTGCTACAGCAAAAAAAAATAACATTTGATTTTCAATTTCTTTTGCAGGATTTCCTCTACAATTTCATTATCGACCGATAGAGCTGAAGTAAAAAGACAAAATTGTGGTTCACACGACTTTTAAAACCAGGCAAAAACTTTAATCAAATTCTCTTTCTAGCAATTTAATTTATGCAAATTTTCTATTCAAGCGAACATATTCTATAAATTTTAAATAGAGTAATAGATATTGACAGCTTTCAGAGTGTGTGACTAGTTTTCCTTTTCTATTTGCGTTTTCATCGGGGTTTGAAATCGTTAATGCTGTCAAATAACGTTACAAAAACATGACTTTTGCCTTGAAGGTAGAAATTAAGTTAAATAAGATGACTTGAAATGTCTGCTGAGAAAACAAGGTTCTTTGTCCATGTCCCACCTTTAATTCAGCGGCGAATTCATTAGTTTTTGTTTCCAAGAAAATTATGATTTCGTCTAGCCATTTGAATAGTCGTTATAACGCTTCATGACTCAAAAGCCATCTAAACTCCGTATAACATGATAGATCGGTATATTTACATTTTATATCTTTTATAAGTGAAGCAAATAAGCAATGATTAAGTCTACATGCTCAAATATAATTTAAAAATATGGTGATTATTTTTAAAACATGATTGATATTTTAAACTTTAGAAGACAGTACTCTCTGGTGAACACCACCGTAAAAATGCTCAAAATTTTTATTACGTACTATTTGCATGTTTTTAAAAACCTTGCAACAACTTCTTTAGCAATACCAGCCATGGTAAGTGCCCCATCAGTTGACTGTCAAACCAAATTTTTTAGTTGTAACTGATACTTCCATAAGTGCTTCAGATGTATCCGTTTCAGTGGTTGGTTATTTCATGCATAGGAATAATTTTGTTGAAATTGGCAATGCATTTACGAATAAAAAAGCTCAGTTGTACGATATTTGGAAGATCTGTACTTAACTGCTACACAGTAGGCTAGAAATTTTGAAAATCTTTAATTATGATGGTTTCACAAATTCTCGGCAATTTAATCAATCCTGCTAATTACAGAATTTCGACTTAGACGTACGCCTTAAGTTTTTTTTTAATCATCAGCTTTAACTAAGCATTCACTAATAAATTTACCTGCAGTGAATGGCTTCTATCTACTTTCTATTAAATGTGATAAATATAATTAAGTTTTACAGTAGGAGTATTTTATTTATTAAATCAATTTAGTGAGTATAGTTAGTTGTTTTTGAAGAACTGTCTTCATCGAAGACTTCACAATGCATTAGTGATATTGCCATTTAAGATTATATTTTTTAGGAACTTATGAAAGAGTTTTTACATATCATACATTATATTTTTAATTTTGTGTTGGACACCAAAATGTTGCAGTTATATATTTATAAATTAAAAAAAAACAGCTTTGAGACTGCATCTGACATCATGCTGTCGGCTTCTTGCTGATTGACTCTTCAAAGAGAGGAAGAGAAACAAAAGTCATCTTGGTGTCATTGCTAATGAATAATAGGCATTAGGAATTTTTATTTCTTATCTCAGATTATGAGAAATTACAACACCAATAATTTAATAAGAGTTAATTTATTACAATAAAGTTAAATGAAAGATTTTTTCTCTTAATTTCCGGGCTACGGAATTCTTACTGAACTATAATTCTGAATGTATTCTGAAATGTATTGATGAAATTTATTTCTTTGTTTCAAATCCACCCGCAATGCGAATAAATCGTAGTTTCTCAGAATACAAAATATATGAGATTGTGTATTTTGATTCCTTCTTTTATGTAGAAAGTGTACGGATGCTTTCTCAGTAGTTTTTTTAGACGATTTTTAGTTAAGTGTATATCAGCTATCAGGAAATGTAAAGAAAATATTTCGGTAGCGGTGTGTCATACAAGATCCTTGATTTTTAATACGTAACCTGTTTGCTCGGCTTTATATGTTCTTATTATTTAGTACGAATTTTATCTGAATGAAAATGCAAAATCGACGGAAATCATATATCATAATGCCATGCTATTCTTCCACTTCGCAATCTAATCAGGACCGAAATTTTGAATCAAATGTCCTGATGAAGTAAAATATCAGCTGCAGGCTTATTGTGCATATTTTGTCAACAAAGCAATATTTCTGACGAATTACAATATTAAGCATTCTGAAGCATCGGTAAAGAATTCTAAATAAAACAATGTACATATCACAATAATGTCTGTAGGAAAAATTCTGTAAGGATTTTTTCTCTTTGGGTTTATCCATTTTAAAGTCTAATGGAAAACCAATTTTTTTCCTTAATGCAGAGCAGTGTTATTTTTTTAAACTAAGGAATAGAGATCAAAAATGAGGTCACGTGACATAAGCTCGGGTCACCAAACATTTTAAGAATCTTTGTATATAATTTTTGCGTAATTTAATTGTTTATTTAGATTATTATTGGAAATTCTGCTGAAAATATTGTTCATTTGGAAACAAAATCACAAGAAAAACTTGTTGATTCAATAAGAGATTCGGATTTAAAAAATGATTTTAGTATAAAGTCCGTACACGATTTTTGGCTAGGAGTTGCTGAAGAACTTCCGAAAATTTCTCTAGCCGCATTACAATATCGTTTACCTTTTTCTACAACTTATTTATGTGAGACGACACACATTTTCATCTTTAACATCCATAAAATCAAAGTATTGATCAAATCTAAAGAATACTGATGAAGACCTTCGTCTGGCGTGTTCCAAGATTTAATAACATAATTGAAATGGATGTAAAATTTTAAACAAGTACTAATTCAAAATTCTGAAAATCAAGCTTAAATGCATCAAAGTATTTTTCAAATAATAAATTCTTGCAAGAGAACAAAAGAAATAAATTCAACACTAAAGTAGCATAAAATAAATAAAGTTGTAAACAAATAACTTGCTCTTCATCAAATTATATCATCAAAAATTTCTTCAAATAGAAGCTAACTTTATCAACATGAAATTCTTAATACCAATAAATTTTGAATATAATTCTTCAATTGTCTTGCAGTTATATATTCATCAATTTTGAAATTTATGTTTACATCCACATTTTCTTGAACAAGTATCTGTTTTTTCTTCAAATAATCCAGAAATTTTTTGTTTATTTTAAAAGTTGAAAGATTTCGAAAACATACAGACAATTTTATTAACCTTCCATGTAAAGAAACTAGTTTTATCTCTCTAATTTCTTGCAAAACTCCGACGTTTATGACATTAAAATTTCTGTTCACGCTTCATTATAAACAGTGTTTGGATGATTTTTAATATTCTTTTAATGGGAAACATACTCTGCGAGACATCGTAATAAGTTAGTAATACTTCAAAGGATGTTACAAAACTAATTGAATTAATCGCTTCCACATTTCAGGAGCAAATTTCTTTCTTTGAAGAACCGAATGCGATATTTTCTTTTAAAAAAGAAGAATGAATTCGGATATATTGTGTGAAGATATTTGTGTTTGTGTGTCTACATTTTCCTCGAAGACGAAGTACCGTAATCTATCTTTCCCTGGCTACTTTTCGCTCAAACGCTTTTCATTTTTGAATTTCTACTCCTTGACAGAGAACTAACTCCTTAATGAGCTTTAATTAATACTTGAAATTCAGTAGAAGTGCATTCACACAAAGTAATTGTTTTCGTAATTAGTAAAATACATCGTCCTGTCACAAATTCTGCTTAGAATTTGCATAATACTGATTTAAATATTCCATGCACTTAAATTTCATTTAATTATATGCAGTTATTTTACATGTAATTCAGTATATCATTATTTTAAACATCGTTTTGTAGAACAATACTTTTTACTAAAAATTAACAGCAAGTTTAATAAGTTTATACATTTTATTTGACATGTATTATATTTATTTTTAACTATACTATTTTAGGGACGTAATATATTATCTTTATCGTTCATCTGTTAGATATTTGTTTGCGTTAAAATTTTATTTTATGTGTACTGTCATTATTGTTTGCATAAACGAATTAGAGAGAAAGATTAAAGAACAACTGCATTATACGCCCGGATGTCGCCATTTTTTTGTTGTGATTTTTTTGTTCACATGTCGGCCATATTAGGCCCAGTATTTGACACATGTAGTGATAATCGAAACCGTACTTAACATAACAAACGCAAACAGTAAGGAAACACTCTTCATAAGAATATGTGTGTGTAAATATTTAAAAAAAAATGAATAAAATAGCAAAGACTAAGTATAAAAATCAAAGTATAACAATATGCTAGGATATCTAGCAATAGCAATAATATGCTGAGCATATTAAATCTGATAAATCTAATCGAAAGGAAAGAACAAAATTATTTTTATGATTGGTTCAGAAAATGGTGTCAACAGAAAAATGATGTTAACATATCCAATTTTTTATCATTACCCAATTAGCCTAAATAAAGAGAAGAATTAAAAATTTTTTCACAAGTATGAAATGCTTTCCACTGCAAAATATGAAAAAAATATGTATAATGCATATTAAAAAGTATAAGAATTACAAAATTGAAATGAAAAATCATTTAACATATCTTATTAAAAGCAAATTATAATGACAAACAAAGAACTAAATAAATGAATACTAAAAATCATCTTACACTATTAAAATTCGAAGGTAAACAAACGTATCTATCTATCTATGTATGTATGTGCGTCTATCTTCTCATGAACCGTACGATGCAGAAAGTCGCGGAATGTACCAAAAGATCGGGAATTTTCCGGGGAAGCCGTATTGCCCATTTATATTCCGATATTGTAATTAGTTGAAAAGATATTAATTGAAAACCTTGAAACGTCTAATTGTTTTACTCCTGCCGGTTGTTTACTTGGCGGAACTTCCATTCCATTTCGGCCGAGCGGTAATCTTACGTTTTCCACCATTTTAAAATTGTCATCCAATTTTCGGTGTTGAAATCAGACAAAAAATAAAAAAAGAATCGGAAAGATCATTTATTTCGCCACGATACGGTATAATTTTTTTTGTAAAATAACGATATTTTCTATTTTTTTCGAATTTTTTAAAATAGTGTTAAAACTGATGCGTTTTTATGAAAATTATTTCTAAATTGTTGGGTATGAATTTGTTTTCGTGTTATTAAATCGATATTCTACACTAATTAACTTCAAGCCTTTCTCTTTTAGATCCATTCATTTAAAAAATAAAATGACCAAAACTTTTTTTCTGCGATTTTTTAAAAATTACTCGAAATTTTTACTCGGCATTGAATAACTTCGTTATTTATTAAAATTATTGCACAAAACTTTTTTTCCGTGTGTAAAAATATATTATCCGTAACATATACGAAGATTGAAAAAATTGCTTTAAAATTACGGATTTTAAAAAACATTATGTGATTTTCGTAAACTGCTGTTTTTCTGAGAAATAACTTAAACAGTAGTTTTTGTACATTTTTTATTTCAAAGTACGTTGTTTTTGCAAATAGTTTGTGAAGTTTGAGAGCATTAACTTAAAAATTATGCCCTAAAATGAAGGTAATGATTTTTAAAATAATTAAAAATACGCGATTTTACATTTAGCCAAACATTGGCGTCGAAAATTAGCTTTGCGCCAAAGACTTTTGACCTATTTCGCCGTCGACCGCATCTAACTCAAGGGTTACACTAAAAAATTCTGCCTTAAACAGGGGGGAAATTAGTAACTTTGGCGAGTAAAAAAAAAAATGCGAGTGAAAAAGTTATTTTTTTGTCAATTTTTCTTTATATAATTTTCAAAATTAAATAACTATGTATGTCAGATTAAGATGATAAAATGCATTTCTGAGATTCATTTTAAATATTTATCAGTATCGAAATTTTTGTTCTCTTTCATAAAACTTATAGTTTACTTTAAAATAATTAAAAAATTTATTATTTAATAGTAAAACAGTACATTGCCTTTTTCTTATGGATAAAACTAGATTAGAAATTGAAAATAGAAATATAAAGAAAGATGATATCACTGAGGGAAAAGAGACAGAAAAATAGTTTTATTCACGAAAAAGTGTGAATAAACGCCGGGCTAAGCTGAGTTAAAAGAAACGTGTCTGTAAAGGGAAAAAAATTGAAGACCTTTTGGAAAAGAGATAATTTTAATGACATAAGTGTAGAAATCCCTCACATCGCGCATACACCCTCGCCCATTAGTGCTGGCAACTAGAAGAAAAAAGGAAATTTCCATTGGGATATATAAAGTTATACTCTCGGAAAAAGCCCGTGCAGCACCGGACTAAGCGGAGGGGAAACATTCCCTCTGACGGGACTAAGAGGTAGAAGATATTTCGAATAAGGGAATTTTAATGACATGGATATCGAAATCACACACATAACCAGGAAATGCTGATACCGAGAGGGGAAGGGGAAATTTTCACAGGCATAAACAGTTATACACTGGGTAAAAGCCCGTGCAACGCCGGGCCATGGCAGCTAGTAAATATATAAATCAGTTACAAAAGACAACACAATTATTATAACTACAAAATCAGTATTAAAATTATTAAACATATTTTATAGCAAGCAAATCATAATTGCAAACAAAGAACTAAATAAATGCAATGCAATTGCAATATTTCCAACTTCATTGTTATAGTGAGTTTTCTTTTTCATTTAATTATTTCATATGACATTTGCATTGGAAGTTTGTCTTTTGTCATTGCGTTTATTTCGTGAGAATAGTTTAAGTCTGCCATTTTTTATAAAATTGTTTTTCTTACTTTTTAGTTCAATTGGTGGTGGAATTCAGTGTTGATTTCTTTCATTTGAATCAAAGTAGTGTCATGAAATTTACCTCTTCGGAGTGATTTGTCTAAGCGGATTGAAATAATGTGTTGAATTCAGCTGTATCGAGTTATCAGCGTTTTAATTGTAATATTTTGTTAATATGTTTTTATGTTTATTTTTAGTTATACATATTCGTACACATGAACATATTAATTCCATTTACAGGCAGATGTTATATTACATTATTCAGAAAATGATTGCAGGAATAATAAATGAATTTTGCGAGTACCGAATCCTTTAATCATTGAGGTTAAATATATTCTACATGTACCTACATTATATATTTATTTAAAAACTAGCTGAAGTACCCGTTCTTCGCACGGGTTAAATTTTTAAAAAAAATAAAATTCAGCATTTTTTTGCAAACGTGATATAGTATATACACACAGAACACAAGTAATAAGTAAAACTGTAATTTATTTTTCTCTTTTATTACTAATAAATATCTATTCCAAAGCAGGATAAAGAAATTAGTAATGCACTGTTAACATTATATTAAACTCAATTATAATTTTATTTTACGAGTGTGGACTCCTTATAGGTAGAAAGATGTGTTGAGGTTTTATTGAAAGAAATGCCTGATAGTAAACTCAAAGACAAAGAAATTAGAAGAGTGAATGTCCATTTAAATTTTGATTAATTAAAACAATGGAAAAAATAGCATGTTAAATTTGATAGAAGACGGGTGAAAATATTTAACCTTTTCAAAAATTAACACATTCCATTTGAAAATTTAGTTATTCCTACTGAATATGCGCTGTGCTGCCCTGGATTCAATGCAGCATTTGAAGAAATTTTTCCAATTGGTAATGATTTTTTTTACAAAGGAGAAATCATGATTGAATGTTGATACTTGAGTTGTGAAATATACTGTAAAGTTCAATATGAAGGATATTTCTTGTTTCGAAATTTCCGATGTACTAGAAAATTATATATCGACAAAAAATTGATTCAATGTTGAAGAATACTCGATTAAGTAAATAATAAAAAGAATGCAAGAGTAATTAGTACATTTTTGTTTGAATTAATGAAATGTTTGATATATTTACGTTGTAATTCTTTTTAAAATTTTTCTCCCTCATTTTCATTGTAAAAAAATTGGTCACCTTTTTTTTCAGCATTTCATATAAATCTTCAAGTTGCACCGACTACGCCAGCTAAACTTGCTGTTAGGTGACATCATTTTCTCAAACTTCATTAATTTCAACTAAATTGGCTAAGGGGTTTCCTGGATTTGCGACTGTAATTAACACCTTCACCGGTTTTCCCTAACATTATAAGGACAGTTGAAAGTTGGCCACCAACTTTTACCATTATGTTGTATGGGCAAAAATATTTAATTTATTTTTTTGATTTTCATGTATTTTTAATTTTTTTGGAGATATTATTTAGTGTGATAAATTTACACATTTTGTTTGTCATGTATCATATTTATCTTTTAACTATAATATAATATACGTGATATATTACCTTATCTGGTAAAATACAGGTGACGTAATATATTTTCTTTAACGTACTGGTTTTCATCTGTTACATTTTTATTTCGTTGAAATTTTATTTGTCCTTCAATTATTATTTGCATAAACGAGTTAGTGAGATAGATAAAATGTATCTGTTTAATGTTTACTTTTTTTTTCTGGCGTAGTAAACTGCTGTTTAAAAATCTACACCCGGGATTTTGCTTTGCTTACTTGTTATTATCTTCTCTTACTTTTTCGATTGTCAATTTTATCTTTCACCTTTATAAATAACAACATACTGTGTGTGTATTCGTTCAAAATCATAAGTATCTGAAAGTTCTTTACCGTTACCGTTTCTTTCTGTACTGTGCAATCAGTGTTGCATTCAAATACGAGCGAATTTATATATATGCATATTATATAGATGTTGTTGATTGATGTGGTGTTCTTTGAGAAGTCAAATGGATTCATGTGTGGAAATCATTGTGTTTGCCAGTTCTATAATCTTTTTACTATACGGTTCTTTCTGGAAAGGAAATTAACTGTGATTATAGCTGGAAAGGTGAAGATGTGATCGGGTAGCATCATTACACGTATTTTTTTTAATTCATCTAAAAAGTGGCGGGTTATCAATCTAGTAATGGGCTTTGTAATTTTTAAATTTGCATCAAACTCACATATCTGATGGTTTTTCTTAACACAGTTTACTTGGAGTAGTTCTGGCAATAGCATCAGCATTTTCGAAAGAGACGGGGATTAAGTTGTTGAGATTTCTTCCAATTCAACGTCTGTTTCGTTTGCAATGGATACATGCACATTTAGGAATCAATGAATAGAGTATTTTATAGATGTCATTCCTGAGATATGTAAAAATGTGCGTCTTTCGAAAACAGTTCCATCTGCTTCTCATAAAAGGAACGCGCGTGATGCTATATATTTACAGGTTTAATTTCAGTGTATCCGATTTCATAACTATAATGAATATACATTTTGATGTAATTATTTCATCTGACATTTGCGTTGGAAATTTGTCTTTTATCATAGCGTTTATTTTTTAAGCTCAGTTTAAGTGTTTTTCATTTTTTTTTATAAAGCTATTTTTTATTTTTTTTGAATGCAACTTCTAATGGAATTCAGTGTTGATTAATTTTTATTTGAATTCAGGTTACATCGGGAAATTTACGTCTTCGGAATGGTTTGTATAAGCGGATTGAAATATTGTATTGAATTCAAATGTAACAATTTATTTGAATTTTAAATAAATTATTTCGTTAATATATTTTCGATGCTTTTTTAAGTTATGCATACATGGACATAAGAATTCTATTTAAAAGATAATGTTATTTTGCAATATTCAGAAAATGATTGCAGGAATAATAAATCAACGTTCCGAATACCAAATCTTTTAATCATTGAGATTAAATATATTCTACATATGCAATCCATTATACATTTATTGAAAAACAATATTATAATTATCTTAATATTCTCTCAGCTCATGACTACTTTGGTGTGATGTATGCCTTATTTCTATTCTAAGCATATCCATTAGCTGCATCTCTTCCCTACGAGTCTTTTTTTTTTTCGAATCAGTGCTATATAATGAACAACGAAATGTATAAATTTTCAAAGATCAGTCACTGCATAAAATAAATTTTACAAGAACAAAAGATGATGCATACGTATAATTATATTTCCCAAGGACAAAATATAGTGCTCTTGAGAAAACACTGCACACAATTTTATAACAAAATTATAAGCTTTAATTGACTATTTTTCTTAATTCAAAAACCAATGATATTTTAATATCATGAATCATTCATCAATTTGATTCGTAAGCCGTAACTATAACCACTTTTTTATTTTTAAGTAATTGATCCTTAAATATCTTCAAATATAGGAGCAAATGCTAAGATTAAATTACATAATTTAATATCTCATAGCGTTCCTGGTGGAACACGCAATAAATTAATCCTTTCAAATGTTGGAAGAGATGACATAAAAATAACACAGAGTTCAGAATTCATATAACTGAAGACAATGTGTTTTTAATAAAAGAAAGCCAACGATGTTTCTTTCAATGAATATTTAATCATGAATCAACACAAGTAATAAGTTAAACTGTAACTTATTTTTCTCTTTTATTACTAATAAATATCTATTCCAAGGCCGACCAAAGAAGTTAATAATGCACTCTTAAGATTATATTAAACTCAATTATAATTTTACTTTGAGAGTGTGGAATCTTTACGAGTAAGATGTCAAGTGCTTCCTTTGAAGGTTCCGTCTTACCTCGAAAAGTGTCCTCCCCCACTTTGTCCTGTTTTTCAATATTTTAAAACTAATCTGTTTATCTCTGCATTTATAGGTGTCAGGCCGAACTGTTACGTCTCATGTGTCGGCACAACTTGGGATATTGGAGATATTAATGTATTTTGTATATAATCAGGCATGTATATTTCCAAAGCTATTCAAAATCTTGATAGTAAGCATATTTCAGTTACAGAAGTTTGTCTTTCTTTGAACGATTTTATCCTTCAATAAAAATCACGATTTGATGAAAAATTTATCCCTTTAATACTAAAAAGAACATTGCCAAACTTAGAAGAAACAAATCACAGAAAAACGGAAAAGTTTACCAAAGGAGTACAGAATTTTTACCAAGCATGTTCCCAATATTTCGAAAAATAGTCTATCACAGAAGAAATAACAGTTTTCAATTATGTTTTTATCTCCATAGCCAGTAAATTAGTCAGATATAAAAACTGTGTTGAGGTGTTGTCGAAAGAAATGCCTGATATTAAATCTGAGGCAGTTATATGCGTGAATGTATATTTAAATTTTGATTAATGAGAACAATGGGGAAAAATCATGTTAAAAATTGATGAAAGATGGGTGCAAATATTTACCTCTTTCAAAAATGAACATATTCCATTGGAAAATTTATTTATTCTCAATTGAATTTACGTTGTGCTGACCTGGAATGAATGCAACAAATGAAGGAGCTTTTTCCAATTGGTAATGATTTTTTTGACAAGGGAGAAATCACAAGATTGACCGTTGACAATGGAGATCTGAACTTCAGTAAAGTTCAATAAGAAGGATATTTCTTGTTCCGAAATTTCTGATGTAATAGAAAATTGTGCATCGACAAAAAGATTTATTCAGTGTAGAAGAACACTCGCTTAAGTAAATATATAAAAGGGATGTAAGCGTAATTGGTGCATTTTTGTTTGAATTAATAAATAGTTTCATACATTGACGTTGTAATTTTTTCTTAAATTTTTCGTCCTCATTTTCATTGTAATACAATTGTTCCCATTATTAGGCATTTCATATAAATCTTAAAGTGTCACCGACTACGTAGACTGAACTTGCAATTAGGTGAGATCATTTTCTCAAACTACGCGAACTTTAACTATATCTGCAAAGGGTTTTGCTAGATTTCTGACTGTAAAAATGGTTTACTCGTATATTGCGCGGACAATGGAAAGTTGGCCACAACCTTTTGCCTTTATATTGTACGGACAGTGATATTTTCTTTCTTTTTTAAACTTTCGCGTGTTTTTAATTAATATAGAGATATTTTTCAGGGGCCTAATATATTACTTTTATTGTACTGGTTTTCATTTGTAACATTTTTGTTTGCGTTGAAACTTTATGTGTATTATAACTATTGTTTTAATATACAAATTAGTAAAGAAGATAATATTTATCTATTTGAGGTTTGATTTATAAATGTATGACAACTGTGTGTGTGTGTAAGAATTTTTATTTCTGACTGCTATTTAAAAACCTACAGCCAGGATTATTTTGCCTTTTTGGCTTGTTTTTATTTATTACTTTGTTTGCCAATTTTATCTTTCACTAATCTATATAAATTCATACTGAGTGTGTTTGTTCAAATTCTTAAGCATCTAAAAGTTCTTTCCCAATTACAGTGTATTCAGTGTTTCATTCGAATGCGAGCGTATTTTATATGTGTATATTATATAGATGCTAGTTCATTGGTGTCGTGTTGTTTGGGAAGTCAAATGGGTCCATGTGTGGAAATCACTGCGTTTTTGCCAGTTCCACAAACTGCTTACTATACGGCTCTTCCTGTAAAGGAAATTAGCTGCGAGTACAGCCGGACAGGTGAAAAAGTGAACTGGCGAAAACTTCGCTTCGGGGCAGTTTTTATAAGTTCTATATGAATGGGTACCATTTTCACACACATTTCTTTTTATTCCTCTAAAGAAGTGGATTCTCTATCTAGTAATGGTCTTTGTAATTCTTAAGTATGCATCAATCTCAAATATATGATGGTCTTTCTTAACACATTTTTCATGGAGTATATCTTTTGAAAGCATCAGCATTTTCGAGTGGCGTTGATTAATATAAAATGATACCCAAAATCATAAAACGATCGAAATTTTTTATTGGCTTATTTGATGCCTAGAATCTTTATAAACATGCCTGCAGAATTTCAAAGCTTTACCTGCATTTTTTATCAAGTTATGGAGCAGCGTTTGATGCTGAACAGAAACTACCGCGCCCACATTTCTGCTAGAAAATAGCATGATAAAAATGAATTAATTATTTTTTACCGCGCCTAAATGAGACTGACATTATATATGCAGTAAGAAATCATTTCAAGAGAGAATTGTGCAATTCATGCAAATATTCTAGCTTGTGTATTGTTTATTGGGGAAGAGCAATTGGATTTAGTCAAGATTTAAAAGTTGTACTTGTTTTTTATGATATTATTATGAATGAAATTAAAACTTCAAAACAGATTCGCCCAAAGCACAAATACTGAATCTCATTTTGATAACTCATTTTGATTTCGTACCTTTTCATTTGATCACCCCTTGTACTTAACACATGTCGTGTTATTTACGAAATTTGTCGAATACTGGCGTATTCAAACAAATTTGTCATTTAAAATACTGATGCATTTGGAAAAAACAAAGAAAATAATTAACTAGTATACTTAACACACGTCGTGTTATTTACGAAATTTGCCGAATACTGACGTATCCCAACAAATTTATCATTTAGAATACTGATGTATTCAACAAACAAAATTTAATTAACTAATATACTTAACACATGTCGTGTTAATTATGAACTTTGTCAAATACTGCCATATCCAGACAGGATTACCATTTATACTACTAATATGGCAAAACGAAAGTAAGCACTGACGTGCAAAAAAAAATAATTTTTTTTTACATATTCATTTAGAGAACTCGTACACATAAACACATAAATTAATGTTTCATTTCTCTCTGATCACAATTGAGGAGTCATATTATAGAAATGAGGCTCTTACCTTATTTTTTTTTCCAAAAAAGTTTACTTCCGTTTTGTTCCGAGTGCTTTATTTTATTTCCCGTTAATTTAATATCCTCTGGTAAGATCCTTTAGACTACACCAATAAGGTTTTTCCATCCTCTTCAATGATCACACATTAGTTATGTGGCCAAATTGATCTTTAATTTAAGAATTATTTAAACATATACACACGACATCACAAAACGGAACGACACTTAACCAAACTACCAGAGTTCTGATCTTCCGCGCAACTCGTTTGCGCAGCTCACAAAATCCTTCCTCAAATTCCCGAAGGGATTATTTAACGGCCGATCTGAAATGAGTTAAGGGATTCTTACTCTATTATTATTAAAATATTTTAAGATATTTATTTAAACAAATGCACAGGTGCTGTTCTTAGACTTTGATGTATTTTACCTATACATTGTTATTTGATTTTGCTTCCATTCGTATACAATATTTAACATGTCAATGCTTGTGAAATCCTTGAAATGAAATAAATAAATAAATAAATAAAGGCATATACGTGTTTTGCATTTTTTGAGTTGTCAAACTGAGCATGGAATTAGTTCTGAAGTGTGAGTATTTATTTTCTTATAATTATTATTATTAAGATACAGTTTTATGAAATATTGACCTTTTATTCGTTTTCTTGTTTATATTCATTATAGTAGTATACTGTTTAATTGTTCTACATTTTTGCAATTTCTTATGTTAAGCAGTTTTAAATAAGCTAATTAAGATTTCATAAAAGTTTCAGACTGTTCGATGAATATTATATAATGCTATTCATGGAATGAAAACCTCAAACTCATTTTTATCCATGTTGAATTTTTGTACCATATACTATTATACAAAATCCTAAGTCATTTTTGATAACTGAAGTATGGTTTTGAAATTTTTTATACTTGTTCTGAAATGAATGTTTTGTAAAACTATGCATGGAATTAACTCTAACATGTTTAATACTTTTCCTAAAAAATTTCAAATCAAAATTAATGTTTTTTTTTTTTTGAGAATTTTTGGAAGTTTAAATATAAAAAAAATAATAAAAAATTAAAGAGCAGTAGCAGAAAAACCCCATGCACATTTTTACATAGTGTATTATTAGGTACTTGGAAAAAAATTTGAAAGAAAAGAAACATATTTAAAAAAGCCTTAAGAATTTTAAAAAATGTTTTAAACAGTTCAAATTAAAATGTTACAAACATTTTAAAACAAATTCAAATTTTTTTTATGGAATTATCATTAAATACTAACCTTTATAAAATACAATTAAAACTAAATATCAATTATTAAAATAAAAAAAAATTGTGAAGAGCGTACCATATCGCCTTAATTTGTTGAGATTTCATGCCAATTCAATTTCTGCCTTGTTTGCTATGCATACCTGCATTTGTTGGAATTAATGGATAGTGTATTATATATATATGTCATGCTGAAGTAAAAATATGCGTCTTTCGAAAACAGTTCCATCTGCTTTACTTAAAAGCAACGCGCGTGGTACTAAATATTTTAAGGTTCAATATTTCATTGTATCAGATTTCATTACTATAATGAACTTTATGAATTAATGAATTTTTATATAATTATTTCATCTGACATTTGCGTTGGAAGTTTGTCTTTTACCATAGGGTTTATTTCGTAAGCACAGTTTAAGTGTATTTCATTTTTTATAAAGCTAATTTTTATTTTTTAATGCAACTTGTAATGGAATTCAGTGTTGATTAATTTTTATTTGTATTCAAGTTACATCGGGACATTTACGTCTTTGGAATGATTTGTCTAAGCGGACTGAAATATTGTATTGAATTCAAATGTAAAAATTACATTTGTGTAAGTGTATACATAAGTGTATTCTTTTAATCCAGGAACTTATAACTTCTGTATAATATTTATACTGTATAATATGTACTCTTTAAAAATACTTTAAAATAATTTTATATATATGTGCAATTGTGTTGCCTTATTACATAGTTTCAAATTTCAAAGTGTAAGAAAAAAATTCTCTTGTGTTTTTTTTTCTACCCTCTTGATAATTCGAAGTTTTTCATTGGTCCCTTTAACTTCGAATTATCGAGAGTAGATTGTATATAATTTAATATCAGACAGCATTTCTGGTGAAACACGCAATAAATTAATCGTTTCAAATTGGGGAAGAAATGATATCAAAATAACACGGAGGTCTATATTCATATAACTAAAGACAATATATTTTCGATAAAAGAAAGCCAACACAATGTTTCTTGCAATGAATATTTAATGATGAATTAACACAAGTAATAAGTTAAACTGTAACTTATTTTTCTCTTTTATTACTAATAAATACCTGTTTCAAAGAAGACTAAAAAAGTTAATAATGCACTCTTAAGATTATATTACATTCAATTATAATTTTATTTTAGGAGTGTGGACTCTTTACTAGTAAGATCACCAATCGTTTTCCTATGGAGAGAACAGTATTTCTTTTGTAGGTCCCGTCCTTCCTCGAAAAAAGTCCTCCTCTTTGTCCTCTTTTTCAATATTTTAAAACTAATCTGTTTATTTCTGTATTTAGAGATGCCAGATTGAACAGTTAGTTATGTGTAATGTGCGGGTACAGTATGAGGTATTGTAGATATTAATGTATTTTGTACATAATCAGAGATGTATTTCCCCAAAACCATTCAAAATATTGAGTTTAAGCGTATTTCAGCTGCAGAAGTTTGTCTTATTTTGAAAGATCTTGTTCTTCAATAAAAGTTACAATTTAATGAACAATTTATTCCTGAAACAATAAAAAGAAAGTTGTCAAATTTAGAAGAATCAAATCCGAAAAAACGGAAAAGTAGCCTTTTCAAAATTTATAACATTTTAAAACACTATCAAAAATAATGAATTAAATGATTTATTATGAATTGTGAAATAGGATTTAAAAACAGGTAGAAATTCTAGCATTTAACACATTTTCTGTAATCTGAAAACTCATGTTTAGTAGTATATTACATATAATATTACATATTTATTATTTATTTACGATATAAAACCTGTTATTTCATTTGCTACCGAACAGATTTACATACCTATCTTAAAACAAAATGTTCAAGATGTTTCTTTTGAGCAAGAAATAAAAGAAACTTTTTAAAAGATAGGTTAAAATATTTATAAACAAAATGGTTTTAATGTTTGTTTTGTTCTTAGTTCAAAATAAATAAAATGGCAGTTTTATATTTCCTGAAATAAAATCTCTTGAATCGATCTCGATAGAATTGTATCTGCATTGAAAGCTTTTATTATGCATTGATGTGGACACGTAAAGTTATAAAATGTTTTCACCGGAATGAATGTGGGCATGCAGCCAAAGTTTTTGCTTTCACTGAATAGATACCAAAAGTAAACTGGATTTTAAATTACAATTTGTTTTAAGTTAAGCGATTTCAATCAAGTCTTATGTTTCTTTTTAAAGAAATCACTTAGGGGATTCAGATCGTGTCGTAAAAAAGCAGAAGTATAAGAATAGTTTAAGGTAATTTAATTTCTTTATAGTGTAGTTTTTTATGTATAAGAGCATTTCATAAACTTAGAAGTCAAATTACACTTTCGAGCGTAATCTTATACCTTAAAATTTGCTTACACATTTCACTTACTTGCTTTTTAGACGATATGTATTAGTTTATTCACATATCATAAATTAGTCTCATCGTTGAAAATCCTCATTTATCTTGAAAGAAATTATCTGTCTCGATTATTATATTCGTTATATTCGAAAAAAAGGACCTCCGCGTAGTGATTTTATTAGTTTTTATATTTTTGTGCCTAGTCATCGATAATTTTTTGAACTCTTGGGATAAATTTACCGATTGGTTCTTGAAGACACACAAATACTTTAGACCAGTGCTTCTCAAACTTTCAATGTTTGAGACCAATTTTCAATCATAATTTTCATCGCACCCAACTGAACACAATAACAATGTTTGGAATGCAATAATAATGCACTTTGACGTTAAAGCTACCGTACGATTCTAATCATAAACCGTACGAATTATCAAGATAAATATTATATTTTGTTTATGACAAGCCTATAAGAATCACTAGTAATTATTTAACTTGTTCTTAACTTAGTATTGTGAGATTAATCATCAAATACGTTCTGCAGTACTGATACATGTGGGAATCTAACCGAAATATTCTAAAAAAGTTAAAATCTTCAGATAGCGGGGTTTTTATTTGGCGGGGTGTCTAGGGGTTTTTACGATGTATGGGTTAACTTTGAAAAATAGAATAGTAAACATAGTTTAAAGAAACTAAATAATTTATTACAAGTTATAAGAGAGTATTTACATGGGGAATATTTACAAAATGGAAATTAGAACATGCAGGCATTTAAAAATATAGGAACATTTATAGGCAACATTAATATAGAACATTAATATAGGACCATTAATATACCTAGGAAGGATAAATAGTCAATCCCTTCTGGAAAGACTTTAGAAATTAAATAAAACTCATTATGCGATGTGCTGGTGACTTACTGCCAGTTGTGGCGAAAGAAGCGCGGACGCGCTAAAACGATGCTTCATAGTCGATGGTTAGTGGGCTTCTGACGAAAACAATCGCGTCAGCATTTTAATAAGCTCGCTAGGCGTTGATGTGGAATGCTGTTTTGACTCACATTGCCGTCCTCTGCAAAGGGATGATCTAACCTTTTAGAAAAAGAAAACGTTCTATGGGATATCCTACATACATTTCTAAGTATATTACATCAGTGCAAATGTGTATTTTTTTTATTGTGTCCGAATGTATATATTGTTTTGCTTCCTTTCAGTAAATTTGTAATTTTTTAAATACTTAATTTTTGATTTTTCGATATTTCATATTTATCAGATATATTCCCCCCTTTTTAGCGCGTTTTTCACGTAGTGAAGCGCTATTAGGACGCAAATTTCGTCTTCGTTCCATATTTTGTCGTACCTTTTTCTCAGTCAATAAGCAACCAATTGACCTCGGGTTTTCGGCATTTGGTCACATTTGTACCCTAGATGAGGCGAATCATATTTAAATTTTCCCGAATTTTACTACAAATTTTCCTGAAAAAAGTTCATTAGTTGCATTATTGTAAAATACAACATGTGAAAAACGCGCTAAAATTACTTGGCCATGCCAATGATTGATATCTTGTTTTTTTTTTTATCTCTTCTACCCATGTGGATAAATGCTTTTTTTAAACGACCACATGCCCTACACGTACTGTTTTAATGCTCCATATAGGATGTTTTTTTGCCATGTGTACAATTTTTTTTTATAATCAAATGGGATATGTTCTCTATTTCTTCAGGCTAAGAATCGTCAGATGAGGAATTGGTTTCAACAGATTCAAAAAATACTTCTTCATATACTTCATTAGTGTATATAAGCTCTTCATCGCTTATCATATTTTTTCAATCAAATTGTCGACAGTGTATTTATAAAGTTCTCCCCTCCCCTTTTTAGTCAGCAGTGGCATAGCTAGGAATCCAAAATCCCTATTGCAAAAAAAAAAAGGATGGGTCTTGGATGGGTTTTATCAAGTTGAAGAGTAAACATATATGAATATTTTGAACATGCAAAGCAACACTAACATCACCTCTTTATCGTGCTTTGAGTAACACAAGAAAACAAAGCTGCATACTACCTATATGTATGCGTATGAGTTTTCTTGTGTAAGTTGTAGGAATCGCCCAGGTTCTATTTGACAACAGGAACAGACCTCCTGCAGAACAGTGAACAGTTAAGGAATGCTGGAATCGGAAGACGACAAGTGACGTAATAAAAAAATTAAACACTAACAAACAAGATTACAAATAATAACATAGGTATTAGGAATTTAAACAATTATGCTAAATAATAAAATGTTTATATGAAAGTGGGACTTACCTATTAACAACAAATTAACAATTTGGCTTACAATCTTTTCCTAGTTTTAGTTTTCGCAAAAGTTTCAATAACTTCGTTTAAATCCAGGTTTGATGCATTTTTTTTTTCAAATTGCTCTTAGCCATGAATGTGGAGTCGAGCTTGACCCACACTGTTTCTTATATAATTTTTAATTATTTTTGATTTGCTAAATAATGTTTTTGTGGCTGCAGAAGCGATAGGAATTGTATAGTATTATAACGTAAAATGCTTAAATACTTAATGTAATGTCACATTCTAGCACTCCATATTTCTCATTATTTTCTTACATAATTGGTGAAGAGACAATGTCTGAGTTAATATAGGGAGAACTAGGTGGTAAATATTAAGAAATTGAAGGGAGAATTAGGGCCTTTTATATCAGAATACTTATTTTGGAATTCACCACATTCTTGGAACAAAGTTATTTCCCCTACATCTACTAAAAATGCTGGCCTTAGAAAGTTCAATATTTGACTGTCTGAAATCATACTAGTTAAGCGTGTATTTAATTGAGCGAAGTATCTAGTACCTTATTGAAAATAGTAATTTTATATTTCCCGGTTTCGAAATAGGTGTTCTGAAGCTATTATTCGAATGATTTGAAGTCGTTTCTATAAATTTGCAACGTCAAAGGCAGTATCTTTAACTGCAATAATTATCAAATTTCTTTCAATAGGCTTCTCAAGCCACACTGTATTTATCACATTATCTATATAAGTCACTATTAACAAAAATACTTGGGTCAGAAGTACTCGTAGAAGCCTGACTGTGAAATATGTCAATTTTGGACAATTTTTTTTTACTGTCTTCTCTTTCTTGGTGTTTTGTTTGCGCTTAAACGTACCGATGGGTTTCTTTTTTTTAATCCATAATTTTAGTTTTCTAATTTATGAAATACGATTAGAATGTGTTCGAGTACTTATTTACGTAAAAAGGAAGATAATCATAATGATACGCTGCAAAACGTCGTTGAAGGATCACTAGCTATTTAATTATTTATTCGGGAGGATGCAGTTCACCACCAGAGAGCTTAGAACTACAAATGGCTCATCGAAGTAGACAGGAAATGATTAAAAAATATACATAAGCATGAAAATACAATATAATTGTAATTATTTTTTTAAAAAAATCACCTCTGAAAAGTGCAGAGGAGGGGAAGGGCAAAATTACATCAATGTATTGAAGACACGAGTAGGTTGCGAAATATTGAAACAGGAATCTAGCTTATAGATAATCATACTGTTATTAAAAATATAATGTAACCAGGAAGGAATTGCATCCTGTGTAGGTTTTTTTAAAAAAAAATTTATAATAAGATGTAATGTACGATTTTTTTTATGGAACTTGAAGTTTATTTTCAAGTAACAGCTTATAGAAAAATGAAAAAAAATTTAAGAATAATATAAGTTTTCAATAAGTATAAAATTCGCAAAACTAAACAAAAAATAGGAAAAATTCCCTTTAAATTTGAAATTACTTGCAAATGAAATGCAATGATTATGGCTGTGTTGCAACCTTTTATATATACATTTTAAATAGGGGAGAAATTTTCGCAAGTTCAGCTTGCTTGGTGGTCAGGTTTCTAGGACCAGAAATGGCCCTTAGCTTGAGGGCCCGGGGCAAGGCACTACCTATCCCATTGGTAGCTACGCCTCTATCCATCAACATAGCTGCAAGAGAAATGGTTTTCCGTGCATTTCAATTAATCGACTCCAATATGGCACTTAAATACTGCATCTATACTGTCAGCATGAGTGTATTAGAATAACTTGAAATACAACGTTCAGTATTATCCAGTGGTATTTAATATACTCAACATTATAAGTCGATTGTATGTCAAGGGTTTCGGTATAGCATTTTGGTGCTATACTAAGCCACGTAGATACCCCAGCCAACGAGCAAACGGAAAGCGTGGTTCGGTCAGCGACTACCCATCTTTCGCAAGCTGTGCCACTTTCGGACATGAAGCGTGTCATTCTGCATCATATTTTAACAACTTCATGGAGTGTCAGCAGTTGGATAACAAACTGCACTCTTGGAAACCTGTCATAGAAGCATGGCCCGTGATTCAATGCAAAGGGCTGATGTCAAACTGACCAATAAGTTTTGTCAAATTTTTTCATTTATATTTCAGGAGGGGAAAAAGAAATATGCGAAAAAGAGATTTTATGTGGTACCCAAGATTATCTTTTGCATTTAGTTTGTTTCTAGATGAAGAAAAGAAAAGGGAATCACTGTAAATTTTTGTTTCCTATAGGACTTAGATCAATAAAAAAAGTTTTGCATCTCGAAGTTTCCAATATTTCCCTATATCTGTTGAGAGAGACAAAGGCTCCATACATCATCGTTATGATTTTTATTGGAAAACTGTATCGCGCGCGCGGCTATAATTCCGTTACAAAAGGCATTCATCTCAATTTTTTTTGTGAAATATTCAAACGAATTGAGTTAAGCTATTTTTTCTAGAAATACATCTTATAGAAGATGATTAGTTGTCGACAAGTTGGAAATTAATGCTTTTGCTAAGAGTAAAGCTATTTTCTGATTTTTTAAACAATTAGTAATGCCTCAATTTTTATTTTTAAGCTGTCTTTTTCTTTTAAGTATCTGTATCTAACCATCAAAACTTATTGCAAAACATAACTTCATATAAATAAGTCATATAATTTCGTAGTTTCAATTTTTTACCCTTTTCTTCTTCATGTTTGCAAGAAATAAAAATATATTCAAATGATCCCCATTGGTGTGCCAAATTAAAAGTCACAAACTTGTTTTTCGTAATAATTCAAAAGCACCACCAGTGAAAATTGATTAAATTTGTAGAAAATATTTTTTTTAAAGAATGTGTAGAATGTAACACAACGTTAGCTCGCGGTTTGAAATAAATAAAACTACCTTTTGAGCATCTAATATATGTCCCTGCAGTGTTGTGAATATTTAGTTAATACTCACAAATCTGACTGTTTACAATAAATTTTTGAGTTCTTAAAATCTCTTAAATATTGAGCAATTATTGAGATGGTGAACCTTTTATAGACTTAAAGACGGCCAGTCTCAAGCGGAGATAGTTCGATGGTTACATGGGTTATCGATGCCCACGTTGTAGAATTTATTCCAAAAATAACTGATACTATTATCAGGAAGTCCAGCAAAAGTTTTGGACTCATGCACACAGGATTGTTTCTTCGTTTGATCTTGTGTACATGTGTCCAATAGACGTACGCGGACAATGATTAAAGAGCTTTCTCGTGGCCCATCTATTGCGTTTGGAAAATTAATGTTGGGGCAAGCAATATACAGACATCTAATAGACAGGCGTCTTTTCCCTTTGCGTCTCTTTAAGCACATCACTCAGAGCTCATTCGTCGAAGAGTCGAACACTCAGCCTTTGAACAGATGAATCCATTCCCCAGAGAGTGATTCTTGGCGAGTTTTCCTCTGAAGAGAACGTGGAAATGGCTATCATCACTTCAACGTATAACAAACAACCAATTTTTTTCTCTAATGGGATTCATCTCGGCAACTAACCTGTTACAGACACAGCAAGTCCCTAAATGTGGGTGCCATTTTATGGTGGCACCACCTAGTGGCGGCTTTCGCTACCAAATAATGTTTGACGTAGTTTAGCCAGATTTGGCTTGTGGCAGAAATCCAAAACTCACTGGCTACAAAATTTTAACGAAAAAAACCATTTTAATTCAAACTCTCGTTGGATGCTAACTAACCAATTTGTTGGTAAAAGAATTATTATATGGAACATACCGTGTTTGAAAGCCGTAAACCACTGCATTTGTTTGATACAGGTATGCACTGCCTTATAAAGTTTTGTATTGCTTTAGATCTACGATCCACTGTAAAGCAACATGAAACCTTCTTGCAACGGAATTTGTAATTTTAACTATTGTCAAATGACGAGAACTACAACAGAGTTGGTAACCATCTTCAAAGTGATATAGTGAAAGAAAAATTTGTTAAGAAAGGCTATCAGATATTTTACATTGTGAAAACAGGGAAATTACAAAAACAATTTCTGTTAGATTGAGAAGCTGCCAGTTTGGAGGAATGAAAATGGTACCAGATCATATAGAACTTGTAAAAGCTGCTCCGTAACGGAGCTTTCTGCAGAACACATTTCCACCCGTCCGGCAATTCTCGCAGCTCTGCAAAGCTTTGGCGAATTTACTTTGCAGAGATAGCCACATAGTGAAAAGATTGTGGAACTGGAAACGCAGGGATTTCCACACCTGGATCCATTTGAATTCTCAAAGACTACTACTCAAATTTACCAACATCTATATAATATACATGTATAAAAATACGCTCCTATTTGAATGCAACACTAAATGCACAGTAATCAACAGATATTTCAAATTTTGAACACGTACGCACACAGTATGGTTTTATTAATATAAATTAGTGAAAGATAAAATTGTTAAACAATAAAGTAATTAAAATATAAAAAAACGCAAAAGAGGCAAATTAATCTAGGCTGTAGATCACTAAATAGCAGTTTGTTTACTTCAGCAAAAAACGCCACTCACAGTTGTCACACATTTCTTAAATAGACCTCAAACAGATAAATTTAAATTTGTCAATAATTCGTAAATGCAAACAATAATTATAACACATATAATATATATATACTTCAACGCAAATAAAAATGACAAATGAAAACAAGTATGATAAAAATAATATATTACCTCACTATATATATATATACTATAGTATTATATATTATAGTTACAGTAAAAATTTGATACTTGACAAAAAAAAGGAAATTTATCACACTAAATAATACTTCCATAAAAATTAAAAATTAGTGAATATTAAAAAAATAAAGAAAATATCATTACCCGTACAACATAAGGGCAAAAGGTGGTCACCAACTTACAATTGTCCGTACAATGTACGGAACAACCGGTTAAAGTGTTAATTACAATCACAAATCGAGCAAAACCGCCATCTGATTTAGTTAAAATTAACGAAGTTTGAGAAAATAATGTTACCTAACTGCAAGTTTAGTGGGGGTAGTCGTAAAAACATTAAATTTTCATTGAAATCCCTAGAGAAAAGTGATAAATTTTTTTTTTACAAGGAAAATGAGAACGAAAAATTTAAGAAAACATTACTCCGTATATATATGAAACTTTTATTAATTCAATTAATAATGCACTAATTACGTTTACACGTCCCTTCCAATTACTTACTTAAACGATTGCAGATTTGTGCACAGGGAAATTATTAATGATTTTGACCTTCTCCGAAACTGGTTTCATTCCAGAAAGAATTTCGCAACCCAAGAAACTTATTGTGAAGGCACCAAATACACATTTAGAAGGGTTGATTCAAAGTCTATATTCATCAAGTCTCTGAATTAGTATTCGAAGTTGTTTTTTATGTGTATCCTCATCTGTGGAAGCAATGAGAATGTAGTCCAATCATGTTCATGAATCTCTGGCAAGTTTGAGCTGCATTTCATTAGCCGTATGTCACGAAAGAAAATTCAAAAAGTCCAAACTATGCTGTTACTGCTGTTTTTGGAATACCTGCTTCATGAGCTGGGATTTGTTGATAGACTCTGATTAAATCTAAAGAGCAAAATATAAAATATATTAGCATCATGTTACATTAGGTGAAATTTGTAAGATAAGGTACTGGATATCTGTCAGGAATTGTCACATTATTTAAAGTTCTAATCCTCGTATGGCCTTCCATCAACCCGACTTCTTCTAAACAAGATGTAAATGACTAACCCAAGTACTTTTTGATGGTCTGCAGAGTCCTTGTTGCAACATAAATTCAAATTCTTTCTTGGCTGCTTTAATTTTCTTAATTCACAGTTTACGATTTTTAGTAAAAACAGGGAGACCACTAGTTTCAAAAAAATTTTATGTATTATGATTTTTAATCTTTGTATTGACAATATTTGCGCGTAAAAAATTTGGAAAATCAAAAAGGATGGCTTCATAGAAATTTGGTCTAACGCTTGGAATTTGTGATTTTATATTAACATGAAGTAGGCATTTTGTAGTCTCAGTGATGTTTTTCCAAAAAAAAAAAATGTTTTTAGAACCTATAAGCAGGTTAAAATGGCTTAAGAAATCGATTCCTATTATTGGTCTATTCCTATCAGTAATTACAAATATCCAGTTGAAAGTCTTGCGCAAACCAATATTCAGACATAATAATTTTTGTCCGTAAGTTTTTAATTTTGTTCCATTCGCTGCAAATAGTTCAAGTTTGTCAGCGGTTCTTTTTTCTGCCTGAGTAGGAGGAATAACAGAAATGTCAGTACCGGAATCTATGAGAAACAATGTTGTTGATTCTTAATCAGAAATAAAAAGAGGACTTGGCTCCCTTCCATGACTCTCCGCCCATTTACAGAGTCTGAGAGTAAGCTCTGAGTTAGTTTCCCAATCTTCTGGTTGGATTTTTAATGTCATCTTGCACGGTTGAAAGCATTTGAAAGCTCTATCGTCAAATTTCTTATGGTAAATAGCAGATTATATTGACATTCGAAAAATCGTTTCTTCCTTGTCATCTTGATCTATGGCGATTGTGAGATTGGGGATTCAATTTTGAAAATTGTAAGAAGAGTTCAGCAAAATGCGTCTGCAATTTTTATATGGTGAGATTATTCCGAAATATTTTCGATCAAACCTGAATTATTATACTTCGAAGGATTTAATTCCCATATTTTGTCAGCAATAGCAGGAAGTTTTTTAAAATCTTCTTC
This sequence comes from Trichonephila clavata, assembly GCA_019973975.1. Lineage (NCBI taxonomy): Eukaryota > Metazoa > Arthropoda > Arachnida > Araneae > Nephilidae > Trichonephila > Trichonephila clavata. The sequence continues at coordinate 24,890 of BMAO01016940.1, read as the reverse complement.
ATTCATGGACGAATGCACAAACAAAAAATACAGGGGAAATGACGATAGACGTTGCACGCAAAGTTTTCAAAAATTGTGTTCGCTTACTTTTTCAACCGATAGATTTCGCAAAGTAGTTAAGAGCATTTTTCAGATCTAGGTCTATTAAAAGTTTTTGAGTTCTCTGACTTTTGCGATCTGTGTAAACATATATCAGACGATTTTTGATTGTGTTAAGATTATCATCAACTGGTAGATTCATCAAAAAATCCGAAATTTGGGGAAGAATTTCTACTTTAATCGTACTTATAACGATGCCATTTATCGTCTGATCGGCTGTTATCTTGCTATTTCAGAACTGGGCTTCGATCTGAAAGAACCCTATAGTAGGATCAGGTTTCCAAAATTGCGGAACCTTAATACGTACTCTTGCAAGGAACCAGGAACTTTTAGTCCATTTTAAATTCGAATTTTGAGTCTTCGGAATTATTCTCTATTTTATCGCGTTCGGAATCACCAGCGTAGATTTATTAGTAGAGAATGTGAGTCAGTTTAGTGATTAAGTGGTAAATATGAGACAAATATCACTTCAAAATATCTTCCAAAAAAACATTTTATTTACATTAACTAACTGTGAAATTCCAGAAAAAATTTATATTAGCCAAGAGATAAATTACAAAATAATTCGTCCTTTTAAGAATAATATTTGGCAAATAAAAATCATATTATTATTGAAATATTAACACACACATAGATTATTATCTAATTAACTAACAAATAATCAATTAATAAATAATAAATTAATAATAACATAATAATTAATTTCATTTTAATTATAATTTTAAATCTGTAAGAAGTGTTTCCCATTTTAAATTAAATCAGTTGCTAAGAAAAAAACATAAGTGTTAAATTTCCTCTAGAATAATACCAACTTAATTAATTCATACCTAATAATAATAATCTAGTGGTTAGTTAAGAGTGTTCTTCCATAAATTTGTTATCTACGTTTGTGTGCTATATTTTATAGCTAAATGGCAAAGGAATCCTTATTTAGTTGGCATTTTATTCATAATCCTAAAATCACATTTCCTATCTTCTCTAGAAAAAAAAAAATAGAATTAGTAACTACATTCTAGAGAAGTTAATAAGCGTCGAACTACTTTTGGAGAAACATTAATAATTTCATTCTGGAGGTTAAAGGTAAGATTTATTTTTAATAAATATAGATCGACGTATAACTACATAGGATACATACATATTATTGCAACCACTATTGGCGACATTATATGAAACGAAGCACATGATTGCCTTTCTAGCACATACGACACTATACGAATTTTTTTTACATGAATTGCAATCTTAGGAAACTGTCAAAGCAGCAAAAAGTTTTAGATTACTAGTAACATTTTAAATATTTAAATGATTATTAATTGAGGTTCAAAGAAACGTAGTGAAAAGTTAAGAGATTAAAAATATTAACTATTTACTATTTTAAAAAAAACCCGTGAATTTTAATAATAATGTAAGACATAAAGCGACAATTGCAAGTTATGTTAAAGGTTAAGCAATAGTTATTTAAGAGAAATTCTTTTCGTTAGAGGAGACACTTAATTAAACTAATCTAGAATAATGGAAGCACCATACATCAATCAAAGTTTACGAGATAAACTAATTTAATTTCTCAATAAACAGTTCAGCAATATATATATATATATATATATATATGAGTTAATTGAATCTGATGACATTAAATTATGCTGACATAAATATATTAAGGCGTTATAATTGAACGCGTCTGAAAAGGACTTGAATACATTCTTTTATTTTTAATTGTAATCCCTTTATCGAATAATATGATTACGAAAAGTTTTATATTTTTTCATGACATTGTTTCTTTTTTATGATTTTAATTAATATGATCTTTCCTTTAATGTGAGTTTAAAATTGTGACAAATTTGTTGTTAAAACTGAAGATTTCTTAGAACGCCTTATTTTTTTTTTATAGTTTTGGTAAAGCTAGAACTAGGGGAATTTTCTTTCCAGTATAACAGTAATGTTTTGTATTATATTGCGTATGATGAGTACAATTAAGAAATCTCAGGGGTGTTATTTTTTTCTGGAGGGCTGAAAATATAAACAATATTCAAATACATATAACTTTTTTAAATTAAAATGAAATAATTTAAATCTTTTACACATTATTTATAAAGGAATGAGGCTTCAGAAAAGTGTAAAATGTTTAAAATCTAATCATAATTTCAAAAGTTATAAGCATATGAAAATAAGAAATTTTTTATAAGAAATATTAATTAAGTTTTCTGCACGCATGCTATTTTCAAAAGCATTAGGTTTAATTGCTAGCAATAAGTTGATTCACTAAGTTAAATGTATCTTTATTACACCGTAGTAAATTTAAACAAATAGAATAAAATAAAAAAATTATATTTTTAAAATACAAAAGACATATATTACTCTTAATTTACTAGGGCTTAAAGAGTATAATACATTTTATAATTCTGTAAAGTTTTATGCATCAAAGGCTTCTATTTTAGAAAATAGCGTACGCGCAGTAAAACTTAATTAATATTTCTTATAAAATAATTTCTTATTTTCATATGCTTATAATTTTTAACATTATGATTATATTTTAAACATTTTACACTTATCTGAAGCCTTATTCTTTTTTAAATAATGTGTAAAAGATTCGTATTATTTAATTTTAATTTAAAAGAGTTATATGTATTTGAATATTGTTTATATTTTCAGCCCTCCAGAGAAAGTTAACACCCCCCTGAGACTTCTTAATTATTTAATTCTTTCTGAAAGCTTTATACATTTATTGATTTCTGTATTATAGTATACATTTTTATATTATACATTATTCTTCTATTATTTCTATATTACACAATTCCATATTACTCATTCCTACATTATACATTACTCTTTTTCTATTGTAATTATAATTGAAATGAAAAAACATCTTCATAGTTATCTTCTGTGAATAACCATATTTTTGAAAAATAATCACTGTATCCAAATAGTTTATTCTAACCGTTTTTATTTTAGGGAAAATTTAATTAACACACATTTACATTTTATACAAACTACTTTTTTTTAAATTAAAAAAAAAGTATGCGTACGTGTACTCTTAATCAAATGCATTTCGTTCTCCTATTTGCATTATTACTGTTGACAAATATGTACTTTTTAAAAGTACGTTTCTTTAAAAAATAAAAGATGGCAACAGTGAAGAGTATTAATGGGTTGGTTGTAAACACGTGATTGTAGTTATGAGACTATGACATCATGTAAATTTTCTCATTCTTTTAAACAAAATATTTTAGTAGACTACTTATAACGACGAATATAATAGTTCCATTTAATATACAATATAATTCTGTTGCAAATACTGAAATTTTAAAAATACATCATTTTTCATAACACAGTTATTTTTTTACTGCCTGCCAAATGTATTTTTGAGAGATATTTTTCAAATTTCATATTTTTGACATATAACTGGAAGAAAAATGATCGAAATCCAAGGAATTATTTTATATCTTCCTATTTCTTGTGTTATATATGAAGTAAGATATAAAAAACAGTTTTAAGGTCTTAGTAAGCTTTATATCTAAGGAGATATGCTATTATTGTAAACTTCCCCATGTCATAAAAATCAGCATTAATGTTTTTATAATATTATTTAAAAATATTCCATACTCTAAATCACATTAAATTTAGAGTTACAAATCAGCAGACGATTTGAGTTGATCTGCCATAGAATGGTTGCAATGTTTTACATTCAGCCGGCTAAAGCTCATGGCGGTTGAGTGCGATTTAACAAACTCCGTCATATACATCAAATATGAAAAATAACCAATATTTAAAATTATGTGCGGCCTTGTAATATAGAATGAATAAGCCTCTTTTAGGCATTTGTTAATGGAATACGTACTCATAGCTACATTTAACGTAGTTAAGATCATTAAGTTGTTTTATTGAATTGCTTGAAAATAACAATTTGGTTTTAAGAAGAAATGTAACAATTTATCTTTCTTTTAATTTCAAGGAAAATATCGTTGAAAAATGAAATGAAGACTTTATTTGAGTTTTTTTTTTTATTCGTATTACACGTCGTTCTAGAGAGAGGTGTGTGTCCGTAGAATCAACATACATTCCACAGTACCGTTACACTTTAAAATCTACAATAACTTTTTCAAATATACTTTTCCTTTTCTACGGATATAAGTGATACAGTATTGTATACAGTGAATGCATCATGTACGTGCGTTAAAGTCAACATTAAATAAATGGATTATGTTCATTATATTTACTCACTATTTCGACTCTTAGTAAATCACTCTATGTCAAATAATCGCATAAAACTAAAGAATTTCGAAGTTCTATACTTTATCGGTTGTTATTAGAACTATCACAGCTTCTGAAATTATAGTCCATTGTTATATTTTTGAGGAAAATTTTTCTTATTGTTTGTATTGACATATAAAATCTGAAATCCTCTTTAGTTCTAACAAGAGTTATTTGTTTTAGTAAAATTAATACAAATTTTGAAAACATTTGAAACACAAGTTATGGTGAACAATATTATAAGCAAATGACTTAGATTTCACTTTCTGATACAATTGAAAATTGTTCTGTCATCCTGAATTAGATAAATTCATATTCAAAATAAAACATTAGCAAGGCTTTGTAAAAAAAGAGAAAAAAACACCTCTAATTGACAAAATGCTTGGCTGTAAAATGTAAGAAAAAAGACATGGCCATGGATAATGAAATTGAAATTACCAACTACATAAAATAGCTAAAAATTATCGTGTGTGTTCGTTGTGTGTGTAGAGGTTAATATAATATAAAAATTAACCAAGAGAAATGTTTGATATTTTCGTTAATTCTCCATATGTTAAGCATCTACTTCAGGCTTACTATTCCATTACATTAAAAAATACATTCCTGCTTAGAAATATGACGCCAATTTTTTTTAAGAAACTCACAAAGAGACTCTGTAGTTTTAGTGACGAATTTAGGTTCTATTTTAAAACATGTGTGTTTTAAGGATTCATATTTATGTATCTTCCAATTTTATCATTTTTCATAATATTATCTGCTCTTTCCAGAATCTTTTATTTATAGCCAAAAATAGTGAAATGATTTCGAGTTAGATTGGTTTTGAATACGAGATGAGCAGTTAAATACTGCAAATGCTGGATTTTATCCAAATAAGAACAAAAATAGTGCTCAGTGTATAATTATACCGTCTATTAGCTCAAGCGCTTATATTGATAGTAGTTTAATCGTTTCAGGACGTAAGCAACTCTTCACAGAAACAATTTTGTTAATGGAATATTAACATGTTGTCAAGACTTAGCGGAACCTGTTTGTGTGTTGGTACAGTAAAAAGAAAATATTATTGCTTTTTTGGGATACAAATTTTAGTTCAAGGATATACATAAAATTCATGCGTAGTTGAAATTGTTTAAGTATTTTCTAATACTTAAGAATTCTTCTTATACTTATTATGATTATTTTTTCAATGTAACGTTAAAGTATTGAAAAAATAATCCGAGAACACTTTTATTCTCTTTTTAGGCTTAGCTGCGCTAACATCTAAACGTTGCAACTAAGTCTGATGCTAAAATACGGACTGTTGCCAATCCTGTAAACTGAAGAAGATCACAAAGAAATTGCTTCCAGATTTACAAGTGTAAATCTAAATACAGTTACTTTACATAAAATGCAAAATATAGTAAATTGCAAATGCCTAAATATAAATTCATCTTGAAATATTCATGAAATTCATCTTGAAAATTAATTATTTTTCAAATTATAATGTTCTATAATTTTATTACATTTTTAATTAACTCACATAGGGGGGGGGGGTCTCGCTGAGCCATTAGTTGGCAAAGAGTTTGAACAGTTGTTTTCCCAACGTACTTATACATTCTTCTTTTTTTTAGCTTTAGGATAAATAGTGTATTTAGTCCCATTTTTTTTATCCATGTGATTTCACATTGATTTTTGTCACTTATTTGAATAAAATAATTTACTTTCACTTTATATTCTGCCAAAATTTCATGAATTTACCGGAAAATTTACTATGATTTAAAGTTTATTTATCATAAATTTATTCTCTTAAATAATAATATAATATAAGAATCGTATATTATATGTATGAAAATATATTTTAAACTATACTTGTTACTTTTAGCTTATCGAATGTGCAATTTTAAGGTTATTACTGTAACAATTTTAAATTCGAATTATATGAGCTTATTTAATGTTATTAAGCATTATATTCCAATTTTGCATACTTAAGAACAAGAAAAAAATCTCAAAGTTAATGAATTTTTTACCAAAATTTTGAATGCAGAAACATATTTGAATGTTGAGAATTGTTAGATTGATATATAAGAATCTAATAAAAGAATCTGTGAAGGACAAATGCTAATTTATACATTTCATGTACAAATAAATTAAAAGTTTGATTAAAAAATTTGTGTTAGGTAATATAAGCTTCACAGTAATGTATCCGACCACCCTAAAATTGTGAATTTTGCCAAAAATTCACAAATTCGTCTTATGATTTTATTTTATGGGCCATCTTATTAGCTTTATAAAAAAAAACCAAGTGTATTATTTTCCGTTCACTAGAACAAAAACTACAAGCGTTTTAGTAAGAGCAGGTACCATTATTTTAAGCAAGATGTCACACATTAAAACGCGTTTTACTCGAAATGTGATTTTTTGAAAATAATCAAACGGGATCAACGATAGCTAAAAAAGTTTTCAACATAATTAACTGAAATTTTTTCTGTAAGTTCTGTATAATAGTAGAATTGTTTTAACATTCAGATTTATCAATCACTCTTTTATTACAAAATTTACAGTCCCTTATGTGAATATAATCACTGTTTTTTTTAAGCAGTTTAATATAGTAACTGAGATAAAGTTCTCTAGTTTTTAAAAAAATTAAAATATCTGTTATCATGAAGGTCATTTCGACAATGAATAACATAGCAACACATAAGAATTGAAAAATTGTAAATCTGTTCATAAACCTTTGGTACAGAATGGACCACGTTTATGTTATTTTTTTCAATTTTTACCCTTTTTTCCCATTTTAGTTATAATAATTTATTTTTCTCTTCTGAATTTTAGCAAATTTTTTTTCAAATGTACTAAAAAATTCTAAAAACAACAAAAAAAAATCCACATATCTCCATTTTTTTTTAAAAAAAAAAGTTGCCGTGACCAGTCGGATACCTTAAATATATTTCAAAAAATCATCAGAAATAGTTCATTTGCAGGTTAGAAATTATGTTCAAATTCTTAGTAGTTCGATTTTCAAGCTTGTCCCACTAGACCTTTATCAATGTAGTCAAAGAAAAAATGTTATAAATTGTGTTGCGTAACATTAAATCTAATTTTCTTGACAATAAAACCTTCTTCATTGAGGAAATATAATAATATCAATATCATTGCTTATTCTGTCCAAATTAGGTTTATGAAGAAGAATTAAACCCAATGAAATGTGTTTAATTTTCAACAAACTGTTAATCTTACTTCGCTTAGATACAGCTTAAAATTAATTGGCAGAATAAACATGTTTACATTAAGGTATCCGACAGGTTGCGACAACTTTTTTTTTTAAAAAAAAAAGACATATGGGGATTTTTTTTGTTGTTGTTATTTTTAGATTTGTTTAGTGCATTTTAAGAAAAATGTGCTA